>CAWUFW010017775.1:0-248240 GCA_963921515.1 Calotriton arnoldi
CTGTACACGTTGAACTGCAATGGACCGATCGGTGCCTCCGGCCGGCCCATTGCATTCAATGTGTCGGTACGCGTTGTACCCCTGTATGCGTTGTACCGCAATGGACCGATCGGTGCGCACCCATTGACAATGGGCTTGCCTGGCAACGGACGCGTTTCGAATTTCGAGCGAGTCGGTTGCTGGAAAATCAGTTGGTCACCCACAACAATGTTGCAAAATCATGTATGTCATGAAGTTGAAGATTTGAAGGATGCTGTGGGCGTGTTTTGGTGCTGCTATTCCATGGATTGGCCAGATTCAGAAGATGCAAACGACTTGGACCTATCACTTTGGACACAAGGGACAGTATCTGCCTCTCCAGCACATATATATTGCTGGCTGTTCCCCTGAGAGCTCACTTGCCTGCACTACATGCTCCAGGACGACATCTGCCACTGCACTGCTGCTGTCTCTGCCCCTCTGGACCCTGCAATGGCACGTACTGTGGAGAGAGCCCCAGCCTTCAGCCTTGAAGAGAACCAGGCCCTGCTGGACAGCCTACTTCCACAGTACAGCAAGCTGTATGGGACACCAGGGGAGCAGGTGAGTGTTCTGTGCACTGCCTTTCTGAATGTGCATTTTGTCTGACTAGCAAGGCTGGAAGTCTGCACGCCACTGGCTAGCAGGCTCACTGAGTAGTTGTCACCCCCATAGTGTGTAGTGACATGCACTGGACAGGTATGGTGCAATGACAGTGCATTTGAACAAGGTTCTACTTCCCATGCAATGATACCATGTAGTGACGTCTGGCAAACTGTCCATGGGCAGCTTTGCACTGCCTGTGTACATCATGTGCCCCTGTGATTGAGACATGTATATACAACTGTGTCATGCACGGATATGTTGCATGTGTAGTAATGGCCTTTTCACTTTGTCATCCTGACAGGTTAATGCCCATCGGAAGCAGGAGATCTGGAAGGACATCGTCCGGGCCTTCCGGTCCGTGGGGGTCTACAAGCGCCGGATCCGCAACTGCCAGAAGAGGTGGCAGGACCTTCGGGGCTGGACCCGGAGGATTGCACGGGTCCAGCTGAAGCTGTCGCCTCCTCGCAGGAGGGGCGGAACACGGACCCTGACCCCCACATGCTCCAGATCCTGGCGGTGGTGTTTCCAGACCTGGATGGGCAGCTGAAGGCCAGACAGCAGCAAGGAGGGGGTGAGTCAAAGACTACACTGTGAACTCTGTATTACATGCTTTGTGCCCTCCTCTGGCCTGGTTCAACTGCCACAGTGCAGCAGTCATGTTGTCCAGGAGCCATGTCCCTCTATTGTGCACTGCCCACTGCTCATCTGATACCCAGGTGTGGCCCTTACATTCAGGGAATTGTGTCACTTGGGACTGTGTCCTTGCAGTTTGCTTCACTAAAGGTGGGGGACAGCATCTGTTTCCCTAACTCTGTTGTGGGCATCATGGGTGGGTCCATTGTTCACACAACGCCTGTGTTCGGACATGTGATCTGCGTGTTGCTTTGATATGCGGTCCACTTGCTGAGCTGAGCCACCACATGTGCCTGGGGTATGTGGCACACGCCCATGCAGCGGGTGGGAACAATGTTTGGGCACCAGGAGTGTGCAGATTACGTGTGTCACACATACATAGCCAGCTATCCACTGTCCAGGGCACATCCCTCATTCATGTGGAGCAGGACAGTCATGCCTACTCCAAGCCATGCAATGCACTCTGTACTCCCACTCCCGTGTATCAGCTGACACATTGTGCACAGTGATTTGAGCCCTCAGGTGTCTGCCTCTGTGTCAGTGTGCTGTGGATTAGTTGCCAGGACTGCTGGGGTGTTTCTTGGTAGGGGCTCAGCATGCCCCTGGAGATGTGACCATAGGAGACGATACTTGTGTGTCACATAGGTGTTTGATCAGCTGCCCGTGCAGACTGGGGTATGCGAATGTGAAGTTCAGGCAGCTGTTCCCCATTCACAGCAAATTGTGAGGGGCTCAGGTTCAGAGGGTAGTGTCACAGGTCTCCCATATGTCCAATCGGTATGACCTGGACAGATGAGGGTTAAGATGATGTGTTGTGTGGGGGATGTACATGTGCACTTGTGCAGCTCCAGGACTTGCATTCCCCATGACCTACTATTGTGACACAGTGCATAGTGTTGTTGTCTGGCTGCCAAGTCATACATCACTGAGACAGTGATGTATGACTTAGCAGTCATGCCTCTGCCATGGCATGTGTCAAATTATTGGTGGTCCTGCAGGGGAGTGACATGTGCTACATGCACACCATTGTGGTGATGGCTATCAGGACATGGGTGCATCATGGTGTCTGGCTCCCATGTTCGGGAGTGTGTCTCCTTTGGGCCAGGCACCGCACCCCCTGCCCCTATGTCCCCTGCTGCCCTGAGTGAGGAGTCTGTGTACCTCCTTCGCCAGCTCCATGTAGGGCAGACAGCCATGCTGAGTGTCCTCCATGCGCACACCGCACTGTTGACTCAGCTGGTGTCGTTCATGGAGGGCATCTCATCGGGCATGTCTGACCTACAGAGGGGCAATAGGTCCATGGACTCCTCCCTGACGGCAGCAGTGTCCCTCCTCAGACAGTCCCTCACCCCTCCTGCCTCTGCTCCATCTACACTCCCCAGCACCTTACCCGTCCCAAGCACACACACACCGGCACAGGCACACACCAGCACACACACGTCCAGCACACAGACACACACGCCACAAACAAAACGCACACGCACGCACAGTCAGGGGACTGAAACCAGACTCACAGGGGATGGGGCCCTGGTACACACACACGCATCCACGGGCACTGCGCAGTCCTCAGTTGCCTCTCCCTCCAAAGAACCCTCCCTTGCCTCACCTGCAACCCCAAAGACCCAGCGCCTCTTCCTCAGTGACCTCGGCCTCTTCCCCTCCGATCCAGCTTCTCCAGCATCCAGGGTGAAGAGGAAGCCCCCCACACGGAGCAGAGTGCCCCTCGCCCCCAGACACCCTCCCCCAGGCGCAGACAGACTGAGGCCCCCACCCGCAAGTCCCCCGGAGTGGTAAGAGCAAGACCCCGCCGCCGCCCTGCAGCTCAAGCACCAGGTCTCTTTCCTCCATCCCTCAGGCCCCCACTCCACAGGTGCCCCCACCACACCCTGCCCCAGGTTCCCCCACCCACAGATATACCATCCCCAAGAGGCTCCGGCCTTCTCCCCTGCCACTTGCTCTCCCGGCACCACACCCCCGCTGCGCTTGTCTGTGCCACTGATGTGGTGAGGGTGTCCTCCCTCTCTGTCCAGCCCACCTTGCCTGTTCCCCATTCTCCTCCCCTGGTGGTAGGCACTGCAGTGGAGTCCACTACCACCCTGTCTGACTTGGGCACTGCAGTGGCGGACCTGTCCACTCCATCTGCAGGGTCCACTGCAGTCGTGCCGGCACCCACAACATCTGAGTCATGCCCCCAGTTGTGCCGGCACACACCATGTCAGACACCTCCACTGCAGTTGTCAGTGGCTCTCCAGCACCCACCACCCCTTCCCTGCTTCCTCCTGGTGAGCCCTGATCCTGATCCTGTCCCTGCGGTGCCTGGCCTACCCCCCGGTTGCCCCTCCTAGTGGATTGTCCCTGGTTTTGTGCAGGCATGTGTAGGGTGGCATCTGCCACTGTCACCCACTTGTGACTTTGTTGATAGACTGGCCATTGGCCTTTGTTTATGTTCTACCGGACTTCTACTTTTAATGCCACATATGCTGAATAAAGCAACTTTCTGTTCTCTAGTGCTTTTGCTTCTGATGTACATGATGTTGATGATGCTAACCATGCCCTTGCTGCAGTGATGGTGATATTTGGTCTCATGATAATGAAGTGTTACTGTGCAGGAACCCATGTGGTCCAGGGGGAATGTGTCCTATCCTGTGGTGTATCCATGTCATCCATAGCAGCATCTGAGGGTGTCATGTGTTCAGTATTTGGCAATGGGATTTCCTAATTAGATTGGCAATTTCACATCTGTGGCTTCCACCCCTGCACATCTGTTGTGCCTGCCATTGTTCAATTCGTCTACTTCCCTGACCGTGTGGACATCTCCAGTGGACATGCAGGTTTGGGCATCAATGGGGAAGGACTCATCTGTGTTGTCAGTGCAACATTGCTATACAAGTGTGTTGGATCTGTGCTGATGATTCCGTTGGCACTTCCATGACCAGGCTAATGTGACGGGAGCCCTCATTTGGTGCTTATTGTTGATTGTGTGACCAAGTGCACAGCTGACATGATGGGGCCCTACTGAGGCAACATATGGCACAGCTTTCCTCACACAGGAGTGGAGTCCCCTCATGGCAGTGTGTACTCCTGTGACATTGCCTGCGCCCAAGGTGTGTGTTGTATGTGCATGTCTGTGTGTTCACTTCCGTTTAGCTGTGCATGCTGTGATCCCTAGTGTTGTACCTGTTTGTGATGCTAGCTGAGTTGAGCTATGTTTCCCCAAAGTCTTCTCCCTGGGTTCTCTGTGATGTGGGTGCATGGCACATTACTGGTCATCAGGGTGTCACCCATAGGTGTGTTTGCTGTCAGGGCTGAGTTTGTGTGCAGACGCAGATGGGTCACAGTCAGGGTTCCCCTTGGCACTTGTTGTTTGCCCCTGTCATGTGATTTCCAGTTTGTGTTATCTTTCAGTGATTGTGACACGTTGTGTGTGTGACTGCTGGCACTCCTCAGGGTCCGGGCTGCAATGTTGGTTGTTGTCTATGTGTGTTCTTTGTGGGTGACCTTGGCTTCTTCATTGGTGTGTGACTGTGGCTGGGATCCCATTGGTTGGTGTGGTATTGCCGTCATGTCCATGTACAGCGTAGTGTGCAGTGTGTCAGACATTCAGGAGTCTTGTTGAGTGGCCATGTGTGATGTGTTTCTGCACCTTGGTTCCCACCCACCACCCTGGAATAGTCATGGGTGCATGTGCAATGTCACCAGTGCATGTGTGCTTCACTGCTGCACATTATTGGAGGTCGAGGGGTGTGGTGTTGAGTGTGTGCAGATGAGAGTTGTTGCCCGGCTAGGCCCCTGCCTCCATGTTGGCCTTGGCTTACTGGCCATGCTGTTTGATTTGTGCTTGTGTAGGTGTGATGGTAGTTAGTTGCTCAGGACACATGACTGTGGTTCACAGTGTGAACCACATTTAGCTTTGTCATCACAGTGGGATTGTAATGCAGCCCAGGGTCACCACATTGTGGGGGCCCTGGGGGTGGTGCTGTGGTGTGTCTGTGTCTTGCTGTGTCAGTTGCTGTCCCTACGTGCCTGTGTGACATGTGTGATTTGTGCTCCCTCTCATCTGACAATGCCTGCTTGCCCACATAGGGGATTTGGATCCATGAGTTACCTTTGTGTGGCACTGTATGCACATCTGTATGATTGGTATTCAGGTCTCCTCATGTGTTGTGTGGTTGCCTGGGGACACTGGCACCCCCCTCACCTGTTGTGTATGATGTGCAGTGTGGGTCTGCCTGTTTGTGTTTGTGCATCTGCACCACTGCATTGGCATATCTTGGGTGTGCCATTGGCTGTATGTAGTTTGGTGGGTTTCCCCTGCTGTCCCTGGGACTCCTAGGTCATCGGTCAGCACAATGATCATGGTTTGTGTGTCCCATTGCTGCCATGGTATGGTATCTGTTCACCTCACATCTGCAGTCTCCACAGGGTATCTGCATGTGTGTGCCCATTGGTGCAAATATGTGGGTCTGCATTCTGATGGTCACTTCTGTCATTGTGTCATTGATGATTGTTGACGGTGTGAGCCCCCATGGGTGTTGTTTGTCTGCACATGGCCAAAGGTATGTCTTATTTGCACTGCAGGATTTGGCTCCCCAATTTATGTTGCAATGGGACACATACACTACTTTGCCACTGATGTGTTTGTTGTTCTGTGACCAGGAATCATCCATGCAGTTTGGCAGTTGCACCTCTTTCTTTGTCAACACTTACCTTTTGGTCACTGTGATGATGGGGGTTTGGACCCCATTGCCACAATGTTCGAAATGTGCTTCAGCTATGGACCCCACACTTACATTTTGGTCACTGTGATGATGGGGGTTTGGAACCCATTGCCACAATGCTCAAAGTGTGCTTCAGCTATGGACCCCACACTTACCTTTTGGTCACTGTGATGATGGGGGTTTGGACCCCATTGCCACAATGTTCAAAGTGTGCTTCAGCTATGGACCCCACACTTACCTTTTGGTCACTGTGATGATGGGGGTTTGGACCCCATTGCCACAATGTTCGAAAGTGTGCTTCAGCTATGGACCCCACACTTACATTTTGGTCACTGTGATGATGGGGGTTTGGACCCCATTGCCACAATGTTCAAAGTGTGCTTCAGCTATGGACCCCACACTTACATTTTGGTCACTGTGATGATGGGGGTTTGGACCCCATTGCCACAATGTTCAAAGTGTGCTTCAGCTATGGACCCCACACTTACATTTTGGTCACTGTGATGATGGGGTTTGGAACCCATTGCCACAATGCTCAAAGTGTGCTTCAGCTATGGACCCCACACTTACCTTTTGGTCACTGTGATGATGGGGGTTTGGACCCCATTGCCACAATGTTCAAAGTGTGCTTCAGCTATGGACCCCACACTTACATTTTGGTCACTGTGATGATGGGGGTTTGGACCCCATTGCCACAATGGTCATGGCCTGCTTGCATTGTGGGTGCCACACACATATATGTGTGGCACATGTGCTAGGGGGTCACATTGTATGTTCAAAGTCATGTTCGGTGTTGTAGGCATTTGACACAGTCTACACACGCTTGTCATGGTGTTGGGGGGATGTCTTCTTCTTGCATTCCCTAGGTTGTGGTGTGCTGGTTGTGTCATGCATTGTCCATCCTATGAGTGGGGGTGGTAGTAGTGGTAGGCATCCAGCCCCCCTGGCTAAGGGTGGTAGTAGTGGTAGGCATCCTGCCCCCCCTGGGTAAGGGTGGTAGTAGTGGTAGGCATCCTGCCCACCCTGGCTAAGGGTGGTGGTAGGCATCCAGCCCCCTGGGTGAGGGTGGTAGTTGTGGTAGGCATCCTGCCCCCCCTGGGTAAGGGTGGTAGTAGTGGTAGGCATCCTGCCCACCCTGGGTAACGGTGGTAGTAGTGGTAGGCATCCTGCCCCCCCTGGGTAGGGGTGGTGGTGCGCATTCAGGCCCCTGTGTGCATATGTGGCATTGGTGATGGGCATCCCGCCCCTATGGTGCTGCTGTTGCTGGTGTAAGTATATTCTGCATCCCTCTGTGTGTGTGTGATGTGTCGTGTACGTGTTGTATGTGTTTTGTGGTTGGTGTCTGGCTTACCTTCTGCACCGTACGCGTCCGTGCCTGTTCCGGTAGTAAATGTAGAATATTGGTATGATCGGGACGAAGGGATTCATGGTTGGTTCGTGTCGTTCGTCCTTCTCGTTGCTTCGCGTCGTCCTCGTCGCTTCGCCTCGTCCTCGTCGCTCGCGTCGTCCTCGTCGCTGGCGTGTTCGTCTCGGAGCCGTGGATCGTGTTGTGGCGCGAATCGGAGCTTATGTGCGCCTCTCCCGGATGCTTTGACGTGCCGTGCGTAGCGACGGGTTCGGCGTGTACGGAAAGCGCATCGTACTTGTTCGGCCGGACGGAGCTGCATTTTCCCTTCCGTGCGACTCGATTCAGCGTTTCCGGATTCGCCTCGGTCGGGGAACAGGTCCTGGTTTGGGTGAGTACGGCTCGGCCGGATTCTTTGCTGTTGTGCGCATCGTACTTACTCGTTCGGTGTGCTGTACGGATCGGTCGGGAAACAGGCTTTCGCATGGCTTTTTTCCCGACCGAATGGTGTTGGGTGCGCCTCCGACCGAGATCGGAATCGGCCCCATAGTGTTTATTCAAAGCTGTAGTACACAAACAGGAGCCACCGCCGTACTCTTGCCTGGAGGTCCACCAACTGCCATTGGTTGAACCCTTCCACTGAGAGCACAGCAATGGCAACACATCATGGGGATTCTACCAACTCTTAGCACAGAACATAACAGATTCCTTCTCGAAAAGGCAGGTTTAGCCGTGCTGGAAAGTGTGCACATTGATACTTGCCATAGATCTTTTATCCATAGGCTCGGTAGGTGCTCTTCCTACAGTGCCTCAGGAAGGTTAAAGTCTCTGTCCATAATTTCCAAAATCAGCCAATACCATAATGACACTTAGGTGCTACTGTTCTTTTTCCACCAAAGACCGTGGCTAACTGCCCAGCTGATAGTACTTACATTTAGAGGTGGAATATCCTGTTATTTCCTGAAGCTCATTCCCAAGTACAAAGTTTACCCTCTTGGATTAGCTGCCCCCAATCCAGTATACCCCGACTCCCTGAGTGTGGCTGCTAACTTGTCTTTCAGACACTCAGGGGTACCCAGAGAGTCCCACACCGGAGTGTGTCTACTGTAATATGAGAGGTTTGCAGCACGCCTTATCTGTGCCCAGAGCAAAGCCATTGCCTGTAAGACCTGTAGTCTAACATGTTTGTAGAACTTCATATTTCCGAATTCTTACAGGAATTTAGAATTCCCACCTGTCACCTCTTTCAACATTGCATTGAGCATGGGGCTAACCCCTGACATCTCTAAGTTTGTCAGTAAACACCTACAATTTTTAAGCTGAAAAGCCCATGCATAGAGTTGAAAATCTGGCAAAACAATGCCTCCCTTGTCTCGTTTCCTACGCAGTTTCTGCCAGGAGATTCTAACACCCTTTGAGGCCCATATAAAAGAGCTTACTTTCCCTTGCAGTTTCTCTAGGCAACCTTCTTAAAATGTAGGGGGATAGCATTAAAAAGAAATGTAAATTCTGGTAGGATGGACATTTTTATAAAATTTCCTTTCAAAATATTGTCAGTAGCAAGTGCAACCAGCTCATCAGCAATTTGCCAGTTTCTGCCAATGCCCTGTTGAAATTTCATTATGTAATCCTATACATGTCCTGGAATATTTCGATTTAAAGATATTTCAGCTCCTTTATTATTAGTCAGTTTTCTTCCTCCATTTTCCATATCATTATCTCAGTCTTTGAGGGATTGGCCTCATTGCCTGAAACTTCAACAAAGTCAGAAATCAACCACTCCACAATGAGAGTGTAGATCCTAAATTTGCTGTGTAAATCAACAGATAATCCACATATAGAGAAATGCTCTTTCCCCAAGCTCCTTAGGCACAGGGTGTTATTTCCTTCTCTTCTCTAATCCTACAGGCCAAGGGTTCTATGAACAGATTAAAAAGCAATGGGGATAAAGGGCAGCCCTGTGTAGTACCCCTTGTAATTTTAAAAAGTGCAGTAAAGTTGCCATACAACAGAATTCTAGCCGAGGGGTTCTTAGAGATAGCGTGTTTCGCCCTGCTAAACATTCTCCCCAAGATGTGGTGTTTTAATACTGTATACAGATATAACCAATTTACCCTGTTGAACGCTTTGGTGGCATCCAGAGTTAGCATGGCAAGTGGAGCTTTGTCTACTGTGGCTAAGTCAATGGCACCAATCAGTTCATGTGTTAACTCATGCAAGTATCTTCCTTTCATAAAGTCCTTCTAGTAGTCTCGAATTAGCTCCCCAGCCACCCTACTCAGCCTATTGGCTAAGATATTAGCAAAGATTTTATAGTCACTATTAAGAAGTGAAATGGGTCTATAAGGCTCACAGGAGGTGGGGTTTAATTCAGGTTTTAGGATCAGTGTGACCATGGACTCCCCCATGACTTCGGGAGGGGACCCCCTTCTTCTTGAATCTCCACAAACAGTCAGGTCATAAATGGTGTAATTGTATCACCTAAGGCCTTGTAAAATTCATTAGGCAGACCATCCGGGCCTGTCACTTTCCCTCTCTTGCACTTGTCTGCTGCCTGCCAAACCTCACTTTGCATTATCAACTGGTCTAGATTTTTTTTCTTGGGTTCTGATAGTTTAGCTATTGGAACTCCCTCTCACCATATGTGAACCTGCTCTTCTTTAATGTTCAAATGCTCTGTTTACAGTGTACCGAAGAAATCTAGGCAGGCTTTTTCAAACTCTTGTCTATTTGTTAACATTTTACCAGTCTCCCCACATCTAATATCTCTCACCACATTTCTGACTGAGTCCACCTTAGTTTGCCATGCTAGATGTTTCCCTTCATTCTCGCTGTACTCAAAGTGGGCCAACTTGCTGGACTTCCACCTGGCTCTTACTCTAGTATCCTAAACTGAAGCAATACTGGGCTTTCACTCCTGTCTCTCGTTGAGGAAAATGCTTCTATAGCTATCTGACTGGTGTAGGTTCCATAGCTGCCTTTCCAGAAGGGCCACCTCTTGTTCTAATTTCTCAATAACTTTCCAATGTTCTCTATTCTTTCGGGCAGATATGCTGATCATAATTCCCCTCATAAAGGCCTTAAAAGAATCCCAAACTCTACTCAGCCGTGCTGAATCAGTATTTATTTAAAAAAAAAACTGGCAGGCTCCTATTTCAGTTTGTCTACTACTTCTTGGTCTGTGAAAAATGTACAATCGAGGGTCCATCTCTTTGAGGTGTGCCAAATCTCCACTTTCATTTCCAGGACGACTAACGCGTGGTCAGACTGGTGTACAGCTAAATGTTTTATATTTAGGATATCTTCCCTTGCTGTCTTATCCACAAGGAAATAATCTATCCTTGATGAAACACCCTTTATTCAGAATCCGCTCTTTGATTGAGTATGCAAGGGGAGGACATTTACCAGAATCTTTAAGTGGTTTACGAACCACTTAAAAATTCAGGTAAACTTCTTCACGCATTCTGAATACAGCTTTGAAACAGAGGGCATCATTTTGATGCCGGATGATCAGATCACCGATCCCTATTGCGGCGGTCAGGAGATCGCCGGCATGCATGCAGGCAGTCCAACCACCCTATTAGGATGCGTCCGCCGGGCTGATGGTCAGCAATATGGCGGGGGCATGCTGCAGTCCTGGGAAAGGGCCACAGCACATGCTGATGCCCTGAAGGCACATCCTGCACATCCGTGCACCGTGTGCCATGCACCATGTTGTGCATGCCACATGGTGCACGGATGTGATTGGGGACGCTACATATGGCCGACGATGGACGTGAGCGCTGTTTGAGTGCCCCCCATATCCATTTCCAACAACCTTTACATGGTGATGTTCCCGCCATGAAAAGGCTGTCTAAACGGAATTTCCATATCTCGACTGTGTTGCCTGGCTCTGCACCACCGCCATTCAGGGCCGCAACTCCGATCTGAGATCCTGGTGGAGGTGGCAGTGTGGACTCCGACAGCTGTGGTCTGACTGCCAGCATCATAATATGGCGGTTGGACCAAAAAGGTTGTCGGCTGACGGACCGCCAACAACAGCCTGTCAGTGGCGGTCAGACCGCCAATGTAATCAGCCCTAGAGTTGCCTGAAGGGAAACAACTTCTCTTTTGAGATTAGGTCAGACATCCCGCACACCACACTGAACAGGCAGTGGAAGCTGGGAAAATGAATAGAAGAATAGAAGAAACTAGGGACCACGGCCCATTTGAAATTCCCTGCCACCATTAGGGTAATGTTCAATAACTAAATGCATAATTTCAGGACCACAAGGCTGACAAGCTGTTAGAGCAGATAAAGAAAGCTAACCTCTCCTCGAGATAAAGGAGATTAGATCAGAAGATTAGAATATCCACTTTCTTCGTCTCTCTTCACTTTGATACAGAGTTTTGTTGACATAAAATAATTAGGGTGGAAAAGATTTAGAGGGGAGGTCGGATAGGGTCCTGTCCATAGTTTTGATTTGTAGGGCTTCTCACTGCCTGTGAAGTATTTTCTTAGTTTTCCTTTCTTTTTACCATCTTTTTTGCATCCTGGCGCGGGCTGTCCTAGCCATGAGGAATAATGGGAGGGTTCTCCGTGGGAGAGGATGGGGGGTCGAGGGTCAGGAAGCACTGGGTGGGGAGCATAGAGGGAGAAAATAAAATAAGAAATTGTCTTCAGGAGTAAGGCTGGGCGTAGTTCGCGAAGTAGTGCTTCGCGAAGCTACGCAAAGTGCAGTTCGCACTACGCGGGCTTCGCGTAGCACTACACGAACTGCGTATTGCGTGTTCGCAATGATTGCACAGTGCCGGATCCTTGTCCGCACTGTGCAATCATTGAAACGGCAACTTGCACAGTGCGAGCTGTCTTTACTGCCGCTCGAGTAGATTTTTACTCGAGCGGCAGCTTTCTCAACGCGGACTGGTAGTTTCTCATCGCGGCGGTCGCGAGCATACGCGACCACTCGCAATGAGAAACCTGACCTCCCGCGTTGAGAATCTCGCCGGGAGGTTTATTTTCCACGCTCGCGATCGGCAACTTGATGTTGCTGATCGCGAACGAGGAAAAAGTCTCGCCGGGATGTCATTTTGCTTGCTCGCGGTCGCCAACTTGACGTTGAGGACCGCGAGCAAGCAAAAAATGACCGCGGCACTACGCAACGCGTGTTTGCACTGTGCTACGTGCAATTCGCGTTGTGCGAAGTAGCGCAAACTTCGCAAACTACGCGAGCGTAGCGTAGCACTTCGCCCAGGGTTATTCAGGAGCACCGAGCAGGGCCAATTGATCACCAGATCATTAGTGCTAATGGCTTTAACATCAAAGGTGAGTCGTAAAATGGGAGGAGAGATAAATACGGTGCGAAGACTATTTTGGAATGTAAATGTGCTCTGTATAAAGAAAAGGCAAGCAAGAAAAATATAATATCTGAGGGACTCACTAGCCCAGATTATAGTTTTACAGGAAACTCACTTGACCAAGATAGAGTGCCTGGAGATGTTTAGCATGCAGTAGTGGGTTCCAGCAGGTGGTATGCTCAGACCAAACCTCTCACATCAAAGGAGTGGCTATCTTGATAAAAAAGAAAGTGGAGATCTCTATTAAGGAGTGTAAGTCTGACACGGAGGATAGCTGGATCATGGAGAACCTGAGGCTAACTGATAGTAGCTATACTTCAGTGGGGTACTATGGCCCTAAAGTGGAGGATGTGGAACCTCTCAAGAACTCATGTTCAGAGGTAGCAGAATGTGCCTACCCAATAATAATGGCAGGAGACTTCAATACTGTGAAGGATAATACTCTACATAAGTCTGTTAACAATAGGTGTAATTTAGCCTCTAAAATGCAAACCTACATTAGATGCATGATGAAGCAGATGGGACTGTGTGATGTCTGGAGGTTAAGTGCTGGAACAGAGAGACGATATACCTACCACATTATAAAATACAGACAATCATCGGGGATAGATTATTTCCTTGTGGATCAGACAACAAAATATACATATATGTTGTGCAGTCTCTTTTTAGTTTTGGAACCCTTGCAGTATAAACGGTTTGCAGTACTTTTTGTTGCTTTAGCACAACTGATAAGACGGGACTTTCATTCTGAGTACACGTGGTACCAGAAATGAATACCGTGAACCTCATACATTTTTTAAAAGTTGAGATTGATAGAAAAAGATACTATTCTTGGTAGTTTGCAGGTAAGCATAATGTAAATTCAAAAGAGAAGGCACAGGGAGTCGCGCGCACCGCGACCCAAGATGGCCGCCTGACGCTGTGACTCCACGCTTCGTCGGACTTCGTCCTCTATTAAGAGCGGATCCAGCGCTTTCAAAAGGCGAAGAATGCCGGATTCCTGAACCGGATCGTTAGCGCCTCTGATTGGGATGCTTTTCCTTACTGAAATCGGCCCAGAAGGGGAGAATAAGCAGGTGATGCTGTTCACTTAGTTGCGGCCGCCATTTTGTTTTCCTTGTCACCGCATTTTTCATCTCAGGATGTTTTTTCCTCAAGATTTTATATATATTCTCCATTCATCCCATGATATAAACCCTACTATGGCCATCTTAACTATTAATAGTAGCCTTAGTCAGTCTGGAGAATTGGGAAGAATTTACTGAGGTGTAGTTTCAATTTTTTGCGGTTTTGGCGGCCGCCATTTTGTCATTTACCCTGACTCTGCCGTTTTTCTTCATTTCTTCATACCATCGCTCTCAAGCTACGCCTTTTCACAGTCTTTGGTGAATACCTGGTTACCTTACAAAGTTGCTGCTTTTGAGGAATTCTTCTATGTGAGTGCTTCTTATCTTCATTTGTGTGGGCTCTCCCTCCTTCGAGTGCCCTCTTCGGCTGTCCATGGGTAGAAGCAGGCGTCTTTTACAATATTCCAAAAATACAACAAATAATCTTACCACCTCTGGGTCCAGTATCTCCACCTTTAATAAATTTTCTTGTCTTTCTCAAGTACCGTCAAGCAGTGATTGCCTTGAGGAACGGGGGTGCCTTGACTTTACCAGTTATTCTACCAATATGTCGATTAAGGGTCGTTGCCTTCCACTTCTGGCAAGAGACTTAAACAGGATCCTCCTTCACCCCTAAACCCATCTCTCCGGTGTCTCTGGAAATGGTTTGGGAGGAACTGCGTGCCCATCGTCCATTCATTGAGGAAACTAATTCCCGTCTGCAAACGCTAGACGATAAGTGGTCTTCAATGGATACTCGCATTACAATGGTAGAACACCAACTCGATGATGTTCAAGCACTATCTACCAAGTTATCCTCGTTGGAGTTGGAAGTCTCGCAACTGAAAAAGGCGTCTGAAGATTTGGAAAACAGGAATCGTCGCAATAATCTACGTATTTATGGACTCCCGGAGGGACTTGAGGGGGAGGACCCCGTCACATACTTTACATCTTTTTTGCCTCAATTTTTGGACCTTCCTACTACCACCAAACTAAACATTCAACGTGCTCATAGACTGGGTCCTCGCCCTTTTCCTCGTCTGCACCCTCTAAGCCTCGTGGAATAATAATCTTATTCTTGCAATTCACTGACCTCCTGCTGGTTCTGAATGCTGCCAAAGCCAAAAAGAACCTCTCCTGGCATGGTACTAAGGTCTTCATCTCCCAAGATGTCTCCTCATTGACCGCTAAACGCCGTAAGGAATTTCTGGATCTTCGTCCTCCCTCCGTTCCTTAGGTGCACGATATGGTTTATTTCACCCATGTCTCTTCAAAGTCACCTTTCTTAATAAAACTTCCACTTTCGAGGATCCTGCGAACCTTCGTCGTTTTATTCAATCTCACTCTACTGCATCAATGGAGATGTCTTCCTCCTCGTCTGGAACTTGACTTTGTTCTTTTTTAAGGGTGTATGATTTTCACTCAGTTTTTGTTTACTCAGTTGTTATTATTGAACTCTTGTAATTAATCCATAGTTTCCTTTACAGGTATATTGATATCATCCTCATCTTGTACATGTTTTTTATTTCATTCTTTTACCTTTATTGACGTCCTGCTGTTATGTATACATTCCCATGTTTGACTTTTCTCTGATTATATATTTCCCCTCCTCTTTACAGGTTTAATCCGTATTCCCTATTTCCGCTCCGGTTATTATCCGTCTTATGGATGTCCTGATGTGCTGTGTTGCCCCTGTTGGGTAGGTTGTCTTATTGTCCTTTGCTGCCTCTCTTTCTTTTCTGTTCCCCTTAACGTACGTATTACAGTCGTCGTTTGGCATGTACTGTCTTCTCTTTTTCTTAGTTTTTCTTTCTTCCTTGCTCTCCTCCCTCTTCTTCTGTTTTCCCTCTCTTCATCCTACTGATCTTTTTTTCATCTGTCGTTCATTGAACTTTATACCCCTCTCCCCTATTATTATTTATTGTTCATTTCAATTTTTCTCCATTACAGATTGCACTTCTTATATGTTTTTGATGTTTTAAGTTCAGGGTTATTTCATGGAATGTGAAAGGTTTTATTAACCCTATCAAGAGACAGAGGATACTCTCTCATCTAGCCTCTTATAACCCTGAGTTGGTCCTCCTCCAGGAGACCCATCTTACAGAAACTGAAGCACTAAAATTAAAGCGTGGTTGGGTGGGTACAGTTCTCTTTTCTCCCACTTCGAACAAGAAAAATGGTGTTGTAATTTTATGTCATAAAAAACTTCAATGTAAAATTATATCACAAGAAATTGATGATGAGGGGAGATGGTTGATAGCAAAGTTGTTAATAAATAATGTTTCCTTAACGGTTTTTAATGTATATGGGCCTACACATCCCGATTCTTCCTTCTGGCCTTTAATTACACAGAAATGCATCCAATTTAAAGATGATTATTTTATATTAGGGGTGATTGCAATCAAGTCGTTGATCCATTCATTGATCGTCAATCTCAAGTTCGCTTTACTCCCCACAAAACTCATAAACATTTTCTTGACACTATATCTCAATCCCATCTTGTTGACTCCTGGAGACTCTTTAATCCTGACACTCTTGACTTCTCTTTCTTTTCTCCACCTCATAACTCTCTTTCTCGCATAGACTATATTTTCCTCTCTCAATCTCTGTCTCAAAATCTGCTATCCTCTTCTATCGAGCCTATTGTTATTTCTGACCATGCTCCAATTATAACTGATCTAGATTTACTTCCACCACGTCCCAGGTCCTCCCGTTGGCGTTTCAATAACTCTCTTCTCCTTGACCCTGTTTTTTCTTCTTCTTTTGCTGCCTTTACCAATGAATTTTTGACCTAAATAGCCCTACTACTTCTTCCCCCATATTCTATGGGATTCTTTTAAAGCCACTGCAAGAGGCTTTATTATAGATTTTGTTTCCAAAAAAGAAACGTTTCCTTTTGCAGCATAAAACTACCTTGACGCATATTAAAGACCTGGAGCATAAGTTTTACACTTCATCAACGGACTCAGTTCTTCCAGACTTGATACGCGCCAAATTAACATTTAATAAGACTTCAACCGACAATGCTTCTTCTATTCTTTTACGCAGTAGCGCCCGTTATTATGGTGGCCGGAATAAGGTGGGGAAACTCTTAGCGAATTATTTGAAAGCTCGTAAAGATCGTACTCTAATTGACTCCGTATACTCTCCGGATGGCTCTCTCCTACATAAAGATCAAGACATTCTGGATACGTTTAAAAAGTTTTATATGGATCTCTATACCCCTGAAGCCCCTCCTTCTAGTTCCCTTGTCCAATCCTATCTTGCTACCATTCCACCACCTTCTACTTCTCACCTTAACCTAACGGATCTTGATACAGATTTAACTCTAGCTGAACTATCCTCTGCCCTAAAGATTCTAAAAAAGGGAAAACTCCTGGACCAGATGGTTTTTCTGTTGAATTTTATTTACATTTTTCTAACTTATTGCTCCCCAAACTTTTAAATCTTTTTCATTTTTTCCATCTTTCTGGGAAGACGGAAGGTACTTTTCAAGAAGCCACCATTTGCCTTATTCACAAGGAGGGGCGAGGTCCCCTGTACTGCAAAAACTACCGCCCGATTTCTTTAGTCAATGTTGATTATAAACTCTTTGCCAAAACATTAGCATTGCGTTTGGACCCCCTTATGCCACACTTGGTTGGGAAAGAGCAATGTGGTTTTGTCAAAGGTAGATTAACTTCAGATAACTCTCGCCTCTTCTTTAATGTTTTAAACAAGATCCCCTCCCTTTCCACGTCTCTAGCGGCTATCTCTGTTGATGCTGAAAAAGCATTCGATAGAGTAGATTGGTCCTTCTTATTTGCAGCCCTTAAGTGGCATGGTTTTGGCCCCAAATTGATCTCACTCATCTCTTTATTATATTCTGCTCCTAGAGCATCGGTACTGATTAATGGTTTCGTTTCATCCTATTTTCCTCTTCAACGAGGAGTCCGTCAAGGTTGCCCTCTCTCCCCCTTCTTTTTGTTCTTACTCTTGAACCCTTTCTAGCTTCAATTCGTAACAATACTTCTATTTCCGGTTTTTCCTACGGGGATCAACATCTAAAACTCTCAGCTTATGCGGATGATATTCTACTCTTTATTTCTAATCCCGAAGCCTCTATTGCTTCTCTATTACGTGAATTCACTTCTTTTTCTCTTGTCTCTGGCTATAAGATCAATTCTGATAAAACAGAAATACTTCCTCTTACCAAAACTTGTTTTCCTCATTCCTTCTCTTCCACTGGTTTTGCGTGGAATAGCTCCAAAATCAAATACTTAGGTATGTGGTTCTCTAACTCCATCGCTTCTACCGTTAAACTTAATATGTCAGTGTTTTTATCTCGGATTGATAAATTATGTACATCTTGGAACCCTCTTTTTCTTTCATGGTGGGGCCGCTTAGATTCCATCAAGATGATGATTACCCCTATTTTGATTTACGCTCTCTCTATGCTCCCTGTGCATATTCCTGTTTATCATTTTAAACGGATTGACTCTTGTCTTTCTAAATTTCTTTGGAAGAGCAAAAAGCCAGAATTTCCTTATCCTCTTTACGTAAATCAAAATCTAATGGAGGTGTTAATTTTCCAGATTTCCGCCTATATCACAAATCTTTTTGTCTACGACAAGCCTCAAAGTGGCTCCTTTCTGAATCCTCCCCTTTTGCTCCCCTCTGGCTCTCCATTGAACGCACCTTTCTACTGCCTTTTTCTTTTAGGGAGGTTCTTTCCTTCTCTGCAAAAATTCTTATACATCTCTCCCTCTGTTCAAACATGTTTGCTCTTTACTAAAACCCCTTATTTCCCCAAATCTTATGTCCAGGGATACTTTTCTAGATTCGCCTATCTGGCATAATTCCCGTATTACTATGAATAATAGAACACTATTTTGGAGGACTTGGAGACTGAAAGGTATAATTTAGGTTAAACAACTTTTTGATGGTGTATCCCCCTTTCCTTTCCTCTATTTCAATCCACTTTTCACTGTCCCCGCTCCTTTCTACACAAATTTTCTACTCTAATGACCGTTATTCTAGATACTTATTATTCTCTTCCTCTTTCCCCTGCTGTTCCAGATTCTCTTTTGCAAATCCTCCTTTTATCTCCTAAGGCCTCTCTTATTTACAAATATTTCTCTGCTCCTAATCCAGAGCGTGCTAAGACTAGGTTGGAACTCTCGTGGGAATCTGACCTGGGATGTGAGTGGAATATTTCCTTTTGGGATCGACTTTGGTCTCGTTCCCTTAAAATCTCTCGTTCTGCTTCTCTTACTCAATCATTGTTCTTTCTATATCATAGACTCTACTTCACTCCTATTTCCCTGGCTCGCTTCTCTCGCTCTACTGATACTAATTGTTGGTCTTGTGGTTCCTCCAATGCTGATCTTTTACATCTTCTTTTCCTTTGCTCCCCAGTCTCTATTTTTTGGACGAACACTTGGACCTACATTACTCGTATATTCAATATTTCTATTCCTTATTCCATCCCTCTCCTTTTTACGGTAGTTTGTCAGATTCTTTAGATCTCTCTCCCCTCGCACATGGTCTCTTTGACCTCATGCTTGCTTTGGCTTTTCAACACATTACGCTTAACTGGAAAACACTCAACAAACTCTCTGTCAAACACTGGTGGAACAGTCTCTGTCATTTTCATCGACTTGATATTGCTTTTGCCTCCTCTTGCAAACCAAAGTTTAATAGAGTCCTCTTTTGGTTGCCTCTTACGACTTATTTAGATAATTTAGCGCCTTCACATAATTGTCGTTCAACTATTGCAGATTTTAAACCACCTTGAATGTTCTCTGCTTTTTGATTCCTATATATTATTGGCTTATTATAATTATCGAATTGTTGAATTGTTGTATTATCCGTCATTTTTTCTTATACAATGCAATTATTTATTTATCCCATGTTTATTTGCTTTATCCGTTTTATGAATTTCTCTCTCCCCGCCCTTCCTTCTTCCCCTTCCCCCCCTTCCCTCCCCCTTCTCTTTTATTTCCCCTACAAAACCTATAAAATAGCTTTTCGCTTTTGCTTGTCACATTCCAGTAACTCCATTATTATAATTCTTATTCTTAATATATTTATGCATTGTTGGTTTGCTGTAACTCTGTTAATCTTTCAAATAAAAGCTTTTTTAAACTAAAAAAAAAAGAGAAGGCACAATTATATGGCTACATTTGAATTTCCTGCACTATTTAAGCCCTGCAAATGACATGGGATCAGGTACCTGTATGTAAGACCAGAGCACGGGTGTCTCATTCATGCCTGCATTTTCTGGGCTCGCAACATCTTGGAAACCACTGTTGAGCTTTGATTGGAACCTATGTATGTATTCATCTTCATTCAAAGAATTCCTGAGAATATAAACCTATCATTCAGAAAGGAATTTTTTGTAATAGTTTTTGTGACAGTGGAACTAGAAATTTCACACCTTTTTAAATGGCTTTGAGACAAGAACACTAGAAAAAAAGATGAAGGAGTTGAGGAAGTAGAACTTGAGGTCGTGGATATTGAAGTTTCCAATTCTCCACCAGAATCCATAATTTAGACATTTTTCACTATTCCATGTGGTGAAAAGAAACACACATCTAAGTATGTGACATGCTCTCTACGTGATAAAAAAACTCTTCTGAGGAAACAGATGAAAGAATAGCTTTGAACAAAATGCTTGCATAAGCATTTCAATGCTCGGCATGAGAAAGAGCTGTTCGCTGAGAAGAATAGAAAGAGATGTTGAAAACTCTGTATATATGTATATATAATATATATGTGTGTCTATATATATATTAACACACACACATATATATATATATATATATATCAAACAATGCGCCCAACCCAGTCTAAATTCTACTGCGCATAGTCTTTGGGCGTAAGCAATGAGAGCTGGTCTCAGGGCCTGACTTATGCACAGGCATTGCACCCACCCTACCAAAGGCAGCCAACCATTGCCCAACATCCAGCTATTGGCCAACCCCCTAGTGTACAGCCACAGGTGGAAGGGTAATCCCGGTGTGCACAGCATTCGACTGCACTCAGCAGGAGTTAGTCACAGGACCTGGCTATTAGCCAAGCTCTGTGCCCAACCCGCCACCATTTTACCATTTTGCCCCTGTTGCTACTCAAGATATGATTAGAATGTCAATCACACACACATATTCATAATGCTAACATTTCAATGATGTTTTTGAGCAGCAGCAGGTAAGAAGATGAAGAAAGCCTTCGCTCACAATATTTCCTGTAGCTTCCTTTGCATGTTGATAATCAGGTACCTGAAAAATTAGCTAATATCTTTTGCACTTGGGAGTTTTTGGGCATGCTTTAATACCATGGGTCTAAATAATCACATACAACGTTATTTTATTGGCGCCTTTGAAAAATCACGCCCAGCAGGCAAGATATGGTGATTTGGGCCTCATTTGGTTTTATTCGGGGCAACAAATTCTGATCACTCATGGACGTCATTAAAACGGTGCACATTCCAGAATAATCGGCAAACTAAAAGTAGGGACTTAAAACACAAATGCTGTTCATTTTCTTCTAACATAGTAAATATGTAGAGTAGGTGATAGAGAAGCACGACTGAGAGGGCCGGTAAATGATTTGTCGGGTTGACTTTTGATGACAATTAAGTGCAACATATTCGTTCGTCTCTGGTGGAACTACAATATGTAATCAACTAATGGTTAAGACAGAAAGCAGTGAAGTAATGTACAAGATTCTCATGTGAGAACTACTAGCAAAAGTAGGGCAATTATTTCTGACACTCATGTGTCAATGCAGTCTGTAGGGCCAAAACTAAGGGCTGTGTGAAACACAAAGCCCTCTGTAATCCTTAATTTCTTTGCCAATAAACTGGAAATTGTTACTCAATTAATTTGTGTGATAATGTAATTCATTAGCTACTTGTATAATAGACCACTACACGAGGGAATTGAGAAGAAAATTCCAGCGGAAAGCAAGCAAAAGGAGGTAATGGTGAATTTGCAGAAATTGTAAGAAGCACTAGAACTTTTCATACACTGCTACTCCAGCTAGTACAATCGCATTTGTGCAAGTTATCGGATGTATTTGAAATGCATCTTTTGGTCTTTTCAGATGAGTGGTATTGTTTATATGGAAGTTTCTGTTCACTTACTTGTGCATGCATGTATATGTATGATAAATGCTCATTTCATAGAAGTAACTGCAAAATTAAAAGCAAGCCTTGGCAGAGCCATTTATTTTATCTTTGTATGGTGAATGAACACAATATCCGGGCAACATTGTCACATATACTACAATCAAGCATATATGTAGGCGGAGGAATGTGGAGGTCAAGGCACTCATGCACACAGACTGCATACTTAAAACTCTATGGCTTCAGGCATTATCAAGCATCAAAGGCCTCAGGCAATTATGAGCCTTAAAGGCCACATGCAGTAATGGACATCAGTGTTCTCCAACAGCACAAACAATAATGAACCCAGCACTACATGCATTAATACTCATAGGTGATTATAAACTTAAATACCTGGTGCAAGGCAGCAGCAGCAGCTAACATCAGTGGCCTAAGCCCATGCACTCCAGAATAATAGACATGCCATCACTAGGAGTGACTGAGTCATGTGAAAGTTTCTCCTATGGTCATGGATCCCTTGGATCTCCCACCCCGGCAGACTTTTAGTGCCACTTTATTTTCAGCCCCACTTCTCCTCTTGAAGCACCACAAGGCAGAATATGAGTTTGGCAAGGCCTTTAGATGCAGCCATGGGCCACTGCAACTTTTCTTTTTCTTTTTTGTTTTTCTTTTATTGTGCCAGCTGGGCATTATTCTACCAAGCAGGCTGCCTGACCAAGTGTGAAACTGCACACTGAATTCTGGGGAACAGTAAGAGCAAAAAAGCCCACACTGTCCAGGCAGTTACTCACCTGTGAAGCTTTTTCTCCACTGTGCTAGCAGAGGGAGGGGGGCGGCGGAAGCTTCCACTATTCCTACACCTGCCTGGGTTTAGGCTCCTGAGCTGCAGCTCAGAGAATGATAGTAAGGCAGTGTGTCCACATGCATTGTGGCTAGGAAAGCTCATCTTCTCAGGCACTCCCTGGGCCAGGAATTGCCTCCAGACCCTAACTCTAAGGGGAATATTCCAAAATAGAGCAAGATGACACACTTGCCTTGTCCCTCCCTCGGTGGGATTCAACTGGCTATGGGTTCCCAGAGGGGAATATTTGAAGAATCACTGTTTTTGGCAGGAATTTCAAGAATTCAGTGAACATCCAGAGCCTCAGGGTACCCATCAGAGAGTGCAAGGAAGGTGTACATGAGCAACCTCTTCAAAGGGAGACTTCTCCGGCTCTGATAGGCCAATTTGGATGAAGATAGTTGTTATACCTGCTGCTCAGCCAGTGTGACTGTGGTGACAGAATGTTGATGAGTGGAATGTTGGTGAGTCTGTGAGTCAGTTGGTGGATGGGCTGAGCAGCAGGAAGGATGCTCCTGCTGGGGCTCTACGCTGTAACATCTATCTTAAATAAATCTACATAAAGAAACTACCTGGACCAGACTATCTTTTATTCACTACATTTTGGCGACGATTTTGAAAAGAACCTGCGCATGACATCTGGATGATGGAAGCTTTGACAATTGGAAACATGTTTAAACTGAAATTTGAAGCCTGAAGACACTTCAAGGTAAAGGAACTTCTTTTGAAACTAACAGCTGCGTATTTAAAGCTAACTGGCACCCCTGAGCCCCACCAGTGACCCTGAGATCGGTCACCCCCAACCCAAGTGTGCCCTGTTCTTGCTGTATCTACTTCAACTGTACTGGAGCTGCAGTCTTTCCTTGCTCCCTCTCTGTTGACCTTTTGCCCGTTTGCTGCAGTCGCTATTTGGGTCATCTTTCTATGTCCCCATCTCAACTTGGACCGTGTTTCCATGTATGGATTTTGGGCGACTCAACTGTGCCTGCTGTGTTTCTTGCACACAACCTGTGATGGGAGTGTCAACTACTGAGAGGAGTTCCCAGAGCTTTTTGTTTGGAAGTGCATTTAGGAAGAGGAGCTCGTTTGTTCATTCTTGTGGGAGTGTCCCAGTCTCCGTTTCTAGTGGAGCAACATGTGTGGAACAGTGCTACATTTGTAGGCATCGCTACAAGTCTTCTCCATTGTGGTGTGATTGACCGTTTCCCAGCAGTTTTTTTTTCTGAAAATGCGGCGCGTGTCACTCACCATTCTCGCGGAGTCGCACGGGGCTCCTGAGCTATCTTCAGTGACGTCTGTACTTCACGCAACTTTCTCAGCTGCTTTTAGACGCTTTGCTGCGTGGCGACACCGGGAGCCATGTGGCGCGGCGTCGTCAGCGTCCCGCCATCTTGTGGTTGGAGGATGCTACAAGCACCAAGTATGTATTGCGCTTACGAAGCACATGTCCCTGTTTCATTGCCAGATGCTCCGGTCTTCTTCCCCAGTGCGGGAGGGTTTTCCTCTCAGATGCGTGCCATATCTCTTTGGGGAGCACACTGGATTCGGTCCTTGCACAATGTTTCTTCACACTTGGGACTGTTCTTCGCTACTTGGCGCCATCCTCACCATCTGCTGTACATCATCTAGGAGTTGCGGTATCCTATTCTCACCGCTATGTCACAAGTAGTTCACTTGATTTCTGTTCTTTAATCGGCAGTGCCTTCTCATGTGGTTGTTCGGCACTTTGTCTGGTGAGCCTGTGTAAAGCTGGTGAGTGATGAGTAGTTTGATTTTCGCAGTAGCTATTTTGTGACTACTTCAGCTACAACTGAGAACTTATTGGGACATTTCTGCAGTGGAATATGCTCTTCTCTTTGGGATATTTTCTTGTTCCTGCTACTGTGGGACATTTTGCAGAACTTACTTTTGTCAGTGTTCCGGTTCACTCGGTTGAGAGGTCGCTCATCGGAGGTTGCCACTTGTCCATTCTTAGTGTATATCAGCGTTTTTCTTTTTCCTTTTCAATACCTTTCTCTGCACTTTGCTTGTGATTATTTTTCTTTTATTTCTGTTTGTCTAAGGTTCCATGTTTTACTGTTGGTTTGTTTCAAGTTTCGCTTCAAGTTTCGCAGAGGTTTTGAGTGTGCTCTGCGTGCGCAGATTCTGTTGTGTGCTTGCATTATGCAGCCAGGGAGTTTGAGATGTTTTCTTCATGAGTACATGTACCTTTATTTCCTTAACGGTAACAATATGATGATTGCTTTGGATGCTGCAGTTGTTTGTGGTGGTGTCTACCACTTTCTTGTGGTTGTGGGTTAGTGTAGAAATACCACCCATATTAGTGCAGACTGTTGATGAGTGAGCGCTTTTTCATATTGATTGCTTTTTCTTAATACTCCATTAAGTGTAGTGTTGTACATGTTCTGTGTGGAGTGTTCTTTCCACACATACCACCCCAACTTCGGGTTTGGGTGGAGGGCTGAGGTGAAGCCAGATTTTGTAGAGTGAGGGGCCGATTCCGATCTCGGTCGGAGGCGCACCCAATACCATTCGGTCGGGAAAAAAGCCATGCGAAAGCCTGTTTCCCGACCGATCCGTACAGTACACCGAACGAGCAAGTACGATGCGCACAACAGCAAAAAATCCGGCCGAGCCGTACTCACCCAAACCAGGTCCTGTTCTCCGACCAAGGCGAATCCAGAAACGCCGAATCGAGTCGCACGGAAGGAAAAATGCAGCCCCGTCCAGCCGGACAAGTACGATGCGCTTTCCGTACGCGCCGAACCCGTCGCTACGCACGGCACGTCAAAGCATCCGGGAGAGGCGCACATAAGCTCCGATTCGCGCCACAACACGATCCACGGCTACGAGGCGAACACGCCAGCGACGAGGACGAAGCGACGAGGACGAGGCGAAGCGACGAGGACGACGCGAAGCAACGAGAAGGACGAACGACACGAACCAACCATGAATCCCTTTGTCCCGATCATACCAATATTCTACATTTACTACTGGAACAGGCACAGACGCGTACGGCGCAGAAGGTAAGCCAGACACCAACCACAAAACACATACAACATGTACACGACACATCACACACACACAGAGGGATGCAGAATATACTTACACCAGCAACAGCAGCAACATAGGGGCGGGATGCCCATCACCAATGCCACATATGCACACAGGGGCCTGAATGCGCACCACCACCCCTACCCAGGGGTGGCATGATGCCTACCACCACTACCACCCTCACCCAGGGGTGGCATGATGCCCACCACCACAACCACCCTCACCCAGGGGGGCAGGATGCCTACCACTACTACCACCGTCACCCAGGGGGCAGGATGCCTACCACTACTACCACCCTCACCCAGGGGGGCAGGATGCCTACCACTACTACCACCCTTAGCCAGGGGGCAGGATGCCCACCACTACTACCACCCTCACCCAGGGGGGCAGGATGCCTACCACTACTACCACCCTCACCCAGGGGGGCAGGATGCCTACCACTACTACCACCCTTACACAGGGGGCAGGATGCCTACCACTACTACCACCCTTACACAGGGGGCAGGATGCCTACAACTACTACCACCCTCACCCAGGGGGGCAGGATGCCTACCACTACTACCACCCTTAGCCAGGAGGGCAGGATGCCCACCACTACTACCACCCTCACCCAGGGGTGGCATGATGCCCACCACCACAACCACCCTCACCCAGGGGGGGCAGGATGCCTACCACTACTACCACCCTCACCCAGGGGGCAGGATGCCTACCACTACTACCACCCTCACCCAGGGGGCAGGATGCCTACCACTACTACCACCCTTAGCCAGGGGGCAGGATGCCCACCACTACTACCACCCTCACCCAGGGGGCAGGATGCCTACCACTACTACCACCCTCACCCAGGGGGCAGGATGCCTACCACTACTACCACCCTTACACAGGGGGGCAGGATGCCTACCACTACTACCACCCTTACACAGGGGGCAGGATGCCTACAACTACTACCACCCTCACCCAGGGGGGCAGGATGCCTACCACTACTACCACCCTTAGCCAGGGGGGCAGGATGCCCACCACTACTACCACCCTCACCCAGGGGGGCTGGATGCCTACCACCACCCTTAGCCAGGGGGCAGGATGCCTACCACTACTACCACCCTCACCCAGGGGGCAGGATGCCTACCACCACAACCACCCTCACCCAGGGGGCAGGATGCCTACCACTACTACCACCCTCACCCAGGGGGCAGGATGCCCACCACTACTACCACCCTCACCCAGGGGGGCAGGATGCCTACCACTACTACCACCCTCACCCAGGGGGGCAGGATGCCTACCACTACTACCACCCTTACACAGGGGGGCAGGATGCCTACAACTACTACCACCCTCACCCAGGGGGCAGGATGCCTACCACTACTACCACCCTTAGCCGGGGGGCAGGATGCCCACCACTACTACCACCCTCACCCAGGGGGGCTGGATGCCTACCACCACCCTTAGCCAGGGGGCAGGATGCCTACCACTACTACCACCCTCACCCAGGGGGGCAGGATGCCTACCACCACAACCACCCTCACCCAGGGGGGCAGGATGCCTACCACTACTACCACCCTCACCCAGGGGGCAGGATGCCTACCACTACTACCACCCTTACCCAGGGGGCAGGATGCCTACCACTACTACCACCCTTACACAGGGGGGCAGGATGCCTACCACTACTACCACCCTCACCCAGGGGGGCAGGATGCCTACCACTACTACCACCATCACCCAGGGGGGCAGGATGCCTACCACTACTACCACCCTTACCCAGGGGGCAGGATGCCTACCACTACTACCACCCTTACACAGGGGGCAGGATGCCTACAACTACTACCACCCTCACCCAGGGGGCAGGATGCCTACCACTACTACCACCCTTAGCCAGGGGGCAGGATGCCCACCACTACTACCACCCTCACCCAGGGGGGCTGGATGCCTCACCACCACCCTTAGCCAGGGGGCAGAATGCCTACCACTACTACCACCCTCACCCAGGGGGCAGGATGCCTACCACCACAACCACCCTCACCCAGGGGGCAGGATGCCCACCACTACTACCACCCTCACCCAGGGGGCAGGATGCCTACCACTACTACCACCCCCACTCATAGGATGGACAATGCATGACACAACCAGCACACCACAACCTAGGGAATGCAAGAAGAAGACATCCCCCAACACCATGACAAGCGTGTGTAGACTGTGTCAAATGCCTACAACACCGAACATGACTTTGAACATACAATGTGACCCCCTAGCACATGTGCCACACATATATGTGTGTGGCACCCACAATGCAAGCAGGCCATGACCATTGTGGCAATGGGGTCCAAACCCCCATCATCACAGTGACCAAAAGGTAAGTGTGGGGTCCATAGCTGAAGCACATTTTGAACTTTGTGGCAATGGGGTCCAAACCCCCATCATCACAGTGACCAAAATGTAAGTGTGGGGTCCATAGCAGAAGCACAATTTTGAACATTGTGGCAATGGGGTCCAAACACCCATCATCACAGTGACCAAAATGTAAGTGTGGGGTCCATAGCAGAAGCACATTTTGAACATTGGGGCAATGGGGTCCAAACCCCCATCATCACAGTGACCAAAATGTAAGTGTGGGGTCCATAGCTGAAGCACATTTCGAACATTGTGGCAATGGGGTCCAAACCCCCATCATCACAGTGACCAAAATGTAAGTGTGGGGTCCATAGCTGAAGCACATTTCGAACATTGTGGCAATGGGGTCCAAACCCCCATCATCACAGTGACCAAAATGTAAGTGTGGGGTCCATAGCTGAAGCACATTTCGAACATTGTGGCAATGGGGTCCAAACCCCCATCATCACAGTGACCAAAAGGCAAGTGTGGGGTCCATAGCTGCAGCACATCTTGAACATTGTGGCAATGGGGTCCAAACCCCCATCATCACAGTGACCAAAAGGCAAGTGTTGACAAAGTAAGAGGTGCAACTGCCAAACTGCATGGATGATTCCTGGTCACAGAACAACAAACACATCAGTGGCAAAGTAGTGTATGTGTCCCATTGCAACATAAATTGGGGGAGCCAAATCCTGCAGTGCAAATAAGACATAACTTTGGCCATGTGCAGACAAACAACACCCATGGGGGCTGACACCGTCAACAATCATCAATGACACAATGACAGAAGTGACCATCCGAATGCAGACCCACATATTTGCACCAATGGGCACACACATGCAGATACCCTGTGGAGACTGCAGATGTGAGGCGAACAGATACCATACCATGGCAGCAATGGGACACACAATCAACAATTAGCAACAAATGAGGGCTCCCGTCCCATCAGCCTGGTCATGGAAGTGCCAACGGAATCATCAGCACAGATCCAACACACTTGTATAGCAATGTTGCACTGACAACACAGATGAGTCCTTCCCCATTGATGCCCAAACCTGCATGTTCACTGGAGATGGCCACACGGTCAGGGAAGTAGACGAATAGAACAATGGCAGGCACAACAGATGTGCAGGGGTGGAAGCCACAGATGTGAAGTTGCCAATCTAAGTAGGAAATCTCATTGCCAAATACTGAACACATGACACCCTCAGATGCTGCTATGGATGACATGGATACACCACAGGATAGGACACATAACCCCTGGACCACATGGGTTCCTGCACAGTAACACTTCATTATCATGAGACCAAATATCACCATCACTGCAGCAAGGGCATTGTTAGCATCATCAACATCATGTACATCAGAAGCAAAAGCACTAGAGAACAGAAAGTTGCTTTATTCAGCATATGTGGCATTAAAAGTAGAAGTCCGGTAGAACATAAACAAAGGCCAATGGCCAGTCCATCAACAAAGTCACAAGTGGGTGACAGTGGCAGATGCCACCCTACACATGCCTGCACAAAACCAGGGACAATCCACTAGGAGGGGCAACCGGGGGGTAGGCCAGGCACCGCAGGGACAGGATCAGGGCTCACCAGGAGGAAGCAGGGAAGGGGTGGTGGGTGCTGGAGAGCCACTGACAACTGCAGTGGAGGTGTCTGACATGGTGTGTGCCGGCACAACTGGGGGGCATGGCTCAGATGTTGTGGGTGCCGGCACGACTGCAGTGGACCCTGCAGATGGAGTGGACAGGTCCGCCACTGCAGTGCCCAAGTCAGACAGGGTGGTAGTGGACTCCACTCCAGTGCCTACCACCAGGGGAGGAGAATGGGGAACAGGCAAGGTGGGCTGGACAGAGGGGGAGGACACCCTCACCACATCAGTGGCACAGACAAGCGCAGCGGGGGTGTGGTGCCGGGAGAGCAAGTGGCAGGGGGAGAAGGCCGGAGCCTCTTGGGGATGGTATATCTGTGGGTGGGGGAACCTGGGGCAGGGTGTGGCGGGGGCACCTGTGGAGTGGGGGCCTGAGGGATGGAGGAAGGTGACCTGGTGCTTGAGCTGCAGGGCGGCAGCGGGGTCTTGCTCTTACCACTCCGGGGGACTTGCGGGTGGGGGCCTCAGTCTGTCTGCGCCTGGGGGAGGGTGTCCGGGGGCGAGGGGCACTCTGCTCCGTGTGGGGGCTTCCTCTTCCCCCTGGATGCTGGGGCAGCTGGATTGGAGGGGAAGAGGCCGAGGTCACTGAGGAAGAGGCGCTGGGTCTTTGGGGTTGCAGGTGAGGCAAGGGAGGGTGCTTTGGAGGGAGAGGCAACTGAGGACTGCGCAGTGCCCGTGGATGCATGTGTGTGTACCAGGGCCCCATCCCCTGTGAGTCTGGTTTCAGTCCCCTGACTGTGCGTGCGTGTGCGTTTAGTTTGTGGCGTGTGTGTCTGTGTGCTGGATGTGTGTGTGCTGGTGTGTGCCTGTGCCGGTGTGTGTGTGCTTGGGACGGGCAAGGTGCTGGGGAGTGTGGATGGAGCAGAGGCAGGAGGGGTGAGGGACTGTCTGAGGAGGGACACTGCTGCCGTCAGGGAGGAGTCCATGGACCTGTTGCCCCTCTGTAGGTCAGACATGCCCGATGAGATGCCCTCCATGAACGACACCAGCTGAGTCAACAGTGCGGTGTGCGCATGGAGGACACTCAGCATGGCTGTCTGCCCTACATGGAGCTGGCGAAGGAGGTACACAGACTCCTCACTCAGGGCAGCAGGGGACACAGGGGCAGGGGGTGCGGTGCCTGGGCCAAAGGAGACACGCTCCCGAACATGGGAGCCTCCACGGACCTGGGGAATGGGAGCCGATGGGAGGGCGGTGGTGGTGCTGGTGGTGGCGGGGACAGCAACACTAGCTGGGGTGTGGTGGCTGCTGACACCCGCCTCCACAAGGGAGTCATCCTCCGAGTTGCTCTGGTCCTCAGCTGAGGTGGATGGTGCTGAGGATTCCTCGGTGTGGCTCCCCTCGCCCTCCGTGCCACTGGGTCCCTCCGACCACTCCTCGGCTGCTGACCCAGTCTGGCTCTCTGGCTCCTCCTGGTCCGTGGAGCTGTCCCCTTCCGTGGCCGTGGATGTATCTGCAAACAATGGGGAAACAGACAGACATCAGTCACCTGCACCAAACGCACACACCACTGTGAGCACAGCACATCACAGAGCAAGCCCTGGCATCATTAGTTGTACATTGCTAAAAGTGCCCTAACTGAACAGGAGAAGCCAATTGTCAGTCTGATGCCAAGCATGGCACTCACATCCCACATGGCCTTGCACCCATCTGTCTGGTGTCTGTTGGATTGCAACACCCCAGTGTGGACACATGCACCAAGTACACAGTAGTTGGACAGTGCAGAGGACACGGTGTGGACACATCACAGCTCTTGCCACTGAGTCAGTACAGGTTTCCGGATGAAAGGGATGCCCAGAGTCAAATAGGAAATGCATGTGATGCATACCAGCGACAGACACCATGATGCACCCATGTCCTGATAGCCAGCGCCACTATGGTGTGCATGTAGCACATGTCACTCCCCTGCAGGACCACAAATAAGTTGACACATGCCATGGCAGAGGCATGACTGTTAAGTCATACATCACTGTCTCAGTGATGTATGACTTGGCAGCCAGACAACAACACTATGCACTGTGTCACAATAGTAGGTCATGGGGAATGCAAGTCCTGGAGCTGCACAAGTGCACATGTACATCCCCCACACAACACATCATCTCAACCCTCATCTGTCCAGGTCACACCTATTGGACATATGGGAGACCTGTGACACTACCCTCTGAACCTGAGCCCCTCACAATTTGCTGTGAATGGGGAACAGCTGCCTGAACATCACATTCGCATACCCCAGTCTGCACAGGCAGCTGATCAAACACCTATGTGACACACAAGTATCGTCTCCTATGGTCACATCTCCAGGGGCATGCTGAGCCCCTACCAAGAAACACCACAGCAGCCCTGGCAACTAATCCACAGCACACTGACACAGAGGCAGACACCGGAGGGGTCAAATCACTGTGCACAATGTGTCAGCTGATACACGGGAGTGGGAGTACAGAGTGCATTGCATGGCCTGGAGTAGGCATGACTGTCCTGCTCCACATGAATGAGGGATGTGCCCTGGACAGTGGATAGCTGGCTATGTATGTGTGACACACGTAATCTGCACACTCCTGGGGCACAAACATTGTTCCCACCCGCTGCATGGGCGTGTGCCACATACCCCAGGCACATGTGGTGGCTCAGCTCAGCAAGTGGACCACATATCAAAGCAACACGCAGATCACATGTCCAAACCCAGGCGTTGTGTGAACAATGGACCCACCCATGATGCCCACAACAGAGTCAGGGAAACAGATGCTGTCCCCCACCTTTAGTGAAGCAAACTGCAAGGACACAGTCCCAAGTGACACAATTCCCTGACTGTAAGGGCCACACCTGGGTATCAGATGAGCAGTGGGCAGTGCACAATAGAGGGACATGGCTCCTGGACAACATGACTGCTGCACTGTGGCAGTTGAACCAGGCCAGAGGAGGGCACAAAGCATGTAATACAGAGTTCACAGTGCAGTCTTTGACTCACCCCCTCCTTGCTGCTGTCTGGCCTTCAGCTGCCCATCCAGGTCTGGAAAGACCACCGCCAGGATCTGGAGCATGTGGGGGTCAGGGTCCGTGTTCCGCCCCTCCTGCGAGGAGGCGACAGCTTCAACTGGACCCGTGCAATCCTCCGGGTCCAGCCCCGAAGGTCCTGCCACCTCTTCTGGCAGTTGCGGATCCGGCGCTTGTAGACCCCCACGGACCGGACAGCCCGGACGATGTCCTTCCAGATTTCCTGCTTCCGATGGGCATTAACCTGTGAGGATGACAAAGTGAAAAGGCCATTACCACACATGCAACATATCCGTGCATGACACAGTCGTATATACATGTCTCAAACACAGGGGCACATGATGTACACAGGCAGTGCAAAGCTGACCATGGACAGTTTGCCAGACGTCACTACATGGTATCATTGCATGGGAAGTAAAACCATGTTCAAATGCACTGTCACTGCACCATACCTGTCCAGTGCAAGTCACTACACACCTATGGGGGTGACAACTACTCAGTGAGCCTGCTAGCCAGTGGCGTGCAGACTCTCAGCCTTGCTAGTCAGACAAAATGCACATTCAGAAAGGCAGTGCACAGAACACTCACCTGCTCCCCTGGTGTCCCATACAGCTTGCTGTACTGTGGAAGTAGGCTGTCCAGCAGGGCCTGGTTCTCTTCAAGGCTGAAGGCTGGGGCTCTCTCCACAGTACGTGCCATTGCAGGGTCCAGAGGGGCAGAGACAGCAGCAGTGCAGTGGCAGATGTCGTCTTGGAGCATGTAGTGCAGGCAAGTGGGCTCTCAGGGGAACAGCCAGCAATATATATGTGCTGGAGAGGCAGATACTGTCCCTTGTGTCCAAAGTGATAGGTCCAAGTCGTTTGCATCTTCTGAATCTGGCCAATCCATGGAATAGCAGCACCAAAACACGCCCACAGCATCCTTCAAATCTTCAACTTCATGACATACATGATTTTGCAACATTGTTGTGGGTGACCAACTGATTTTCCAGCAACCGACTCGTTCGAAATTCGAAAACGCGTCCGTTGCCAGGCAAGCCCATTGTCAATGGGTGCGCACCGATCGGTCCATTGCGGTACAACGCGCACAGGGGTACAACGCGTACCCGCACACATTGAAAGCAATGGGCCGGCCGGAGGCACCGATCGGTCCATTGCTGTTCAACGTGCACAGGAGTACAACGCGTACCCGCACACATTGAAAGCAATGGGCCGGCCGGAGGCACCGATCGGTCCATTGCAGTTCAACGCGCACAGGGGTACAACGCGTACCCGCACACATTGAAAGCAATGGGCCGGCCGGAGGCACCGATCGGTCCATTGCTGTTCAACGCGCACAGGGGTACAACGCGTACCCGCACACATTGAAAGCAATGGGCCGGCCGGAGGCACCGATCGGTCCATTGCTGTTCAACGCGCACAGGGGTACAACGCGTACCCGCACACATTGAAAGCAATGGGCCGGCCGGAGGCACCGATCGGTCCATTGCTGTTCAACGCATCACTGTACATGTGACTGGCATATGTCAGCATGCCTGTCTCAGATGGACATATGCCAGCCACAGATAGCTCCCAGGGAGTGAGGGGCACACCTACATCACGACAGCCTGTCCAAACCTTATCATAAGGCATGTAAGGCTGCATTTCCTATTGTGTGTATGTTGGTGTACATGTTGTCCGTGTGGGTGTCACCTGTGGGCAGCCACCCCCAGGCTGTGCACGTGTTCATGGGGACAGGATCATGGGTGTTACGTGTACGTGACCACTGTGATGTGCAACTGTTCATATCTGTGCATGTGCCATGGTCACATTTCACAGTGGTGTATGTGTATGTCATGTCACATACCCCGTGAGTCCCATGTGGGACGGTATGTTTGAGCCAGGGTGTCCCAGTGGCACAATAGTGATGGTCCTCCACAGTCTTTGTGCATGTAGTGTTTACAATGTCTCTGATTTCATGTGCACAATGGGAGGCAGTCTCCACATCCACGTTGTGTGTGCATGGACTCTGATGTTGTGCGTGTGTGTCACAGACGTCCATGTCTGTCCTGCCGTGGCAAGTGGGGCCACTACCTGTGGGGTTCATGGTTGTTTTGCTGTGGTGTATACATGATACTCCATGTAATGCCAGTGTCCATGTGGCATTACAGGGTCCCTGGGAATGTACCTGTCGTTGAGCTGTGGTGCCTGGGGCACATCTGTCCAAACATGTCACTGTGGGGGGTTATTGTGACACGGCAGCAGGAGATGGGAACTGTGACACGGCCTCATGATATCCAATGGGCCAACCTGGGACAAATTGATGCCACCTGTAGGACCGTGTTGACAGATGTTGGCCATGTATGTACCATACATGTCCTTCCGGTACTGCACACTTCATGTAGTTGTGCCTCATAATGATGTATGTTGGGATCTTGAGTGTGTTCAATGCCGCATATGTGGGGTGACTGACAATCTTGCTTACTTCTCCTCTGCACTGCAGGGCTCCTGCTGTCCATCGGCCATTCCCAGACCTGGCAACGATGGTGGAACGGGACAGCATCCGACGGTACCGCTTCACCAGGCAGCTGATTGAGGATTTGGCAGTGCAGTTGTCCCCACATTTGCAGCCTGGCCGGCCGTATCCTACAGCGCTGACCCCCAAGGTGAAGGTGATGGCAGCCCTACACTTCTTTGCCACTGGTACCTTCCAACATACTGTGGCGACTGCTGGTGGGATGTCACAGACCATGTTCAGCCGTGTGCTCCGCGATGTTTTGGCGGCAATGTTGCTCTTCCTGAACCGGTACATCTATTTCCCTAGACTGCGACGACTCACTGACGTGAAGAGTGACTTTTATGCCCTGGGGAGGATGCCGCATGTCATTGGCTCCATTGATGGGACACATGTGGCTTTGGTACCACCACAGGCCCAGGAGCAGGCCTACAGGAACCGCAAGCACTACCACTCGGTCAATGCACTGGTGGTGTGTCTTGCAGACATGACCATCACACACGTGTGTGCCCGTTTCCCTGGTTCAGCACACGATGCCTTTGTGATGAGGAGTAGTCGCATCCCCAGGATGATGGCACAGATGCAGAACCAGCGTGCCTGGCTTGTCGGTGTGTACTGACTTTGTGCCATTGTGTGTGATCTGATCTGTAGTATTCCGCCCACTTTTCCAAGTCAGCTAATGTGCACTTGTCTGTCCATAGGTGACTCGGGATACCCCAACATGCCGTGGTTGCTGACACCCCTCAGGAACCCTGTGACACCTGCCCAGATGCGCTACAATGAGGCACATGGTCGGACCAGGAGAGTGATTGAGCGGACCTTTGGTCTCCTGAAGAGCCGCTTCCGCTGCCTGGACAAGACCGGAGGGTCCCTCCCATATGCCCCTGCGAAAGTGTGCAAGATTATCATCGTCTGCTGCATGCTCCACAACCTGGCAGTGCGGAAGGAGTTGCCTCTCATCCAGGATGACAATGACCAACATCCGCCACCTGTGGAGGATCCTGGCCTGGACCACGATGCCAGTGACGATGATGATGATGATGGTGATGGTGATGTCCGCACACAGCTCATCACCAACTTCTTTAGCTGAATGTGAGTATCCTGAGGTGTCATGTCAATGATGTGAGTTGGCATGATGTGTGGGTGGTGCTCTGGTGCTGTTGGAGTGTGTCCATGGGCTACTTGACTGGATGTGTGTTGCGATGTGTGGTGACAGGTGGGCTGTACTCCCCAACAGTGTTGACATGCTAACTTGGTTCTGGGTGGGTATCTTGTAACATGTATTGTGCATGAGTTTTGCTGTTCTGTCCTGTACTCCATTGCTTTTGACTGTGTGTCATTTCTGTCCTTCACAGGGTACTTTCAGATTCGTTTGGTCAACTGTGTCCACCGACGACGTGATTGCACATCCAGGCTGGTAGCTGTTGTGTCCCTACAGGTGATGTGCGCCACACCCATGGACTTCCTTCCGTCTACAGTTGTTGACTGTGTGCCCGCTGCCAGGTGGGGTTACCTTGCATCTGTAGTGGTTACGGCATGTTGCAACTGTGTAATAAACCTGTGCTTCACTTTGTGATGTGCGTTGTCTGTGGTCACACATTTGACTGCCATTTGCTTACTGCACCTGTGGGCTACTTGACTACAACTGGGAATGGGTGTGGTGTCTGTGCATTGCACCGTCTTCCCTGGCAACATCAGTGTAGGCAATGAGTCAGATGGCCTAGGTGTGTATGTGTCGTGTAGCCCTGGTGGTGTGTCTCCCTCATGTGTGTCACGTTGCCTGTACTCACATGCCTGTGTTGTCCTTGCTGTTGCTGTTCGCATACACAGTGTAATTTTGCAGTTCATCATCCCCATAACAGCACCCACGTTGGAATCACGACAGAGGCAAGTATGGTGTATTAGTGTGTTTATTGTGATACATTTGTGTTAATAGTGCATAGGATGGGTTGTGCTGTACATGAATCTTGCAATCCCAAGTTCCTAGGTGAATTGAAAGTCCGGGTAGACAGGATCCCCAGTATCGGGGCCACAGTTGTCTGACACATTGGTCCAACTTGTACTCCCCATGCAATGTGTGGGAGTAGTGTTGCTGTCAACAGGGTGAACAGTCTGTGCACAAAGGCGAACATCCAGAACAGGTTCAGGCTTCCTGGGAGTTGCGCTTGGCCATCGGCCTCTCACTTTTCCCTCCTCGGACGACCCCTCTTCTTGGGGGGGCCCTCAAATGCAGGCTGCTGCGGTGCAGGGGACTCTCCGCCAGAGTCCTCCTCCCTCCCTGTGGCAGTTGCAGTTTGTTCGGCACCAGATGTTGTTGGCACACAGGGAGGTGTGGACTAGTTGCTGTTCATCTGGCGGAGGCATTGTAAAATGTCCCTGTGCACCGCCGTCATCTCATGCAGTGCATCCCACTTGGACTCCACGCGGGACATGTGTGAGTCCACACGGGACATGTGTGACTCCACGTGGGACATGTGGGAGTCCAAGCGGGCATGATGGGCAGCCTGCTGCTGTTTAATGTCTCTGAGGAGCCCCACTACCTGGCTGAGCTCTCCGGTGCTGGACTGGTACGCATCAGCTATGCGTACCAGTTGTGGGTCGTCATGCACACCAGCAACGTCTGCAAGCAGCGACCTCTGTCTCCCACCCTCCCACCACCCCTGCTGACATGTGCAGTGTGTGCAGTGGCACGCACAGATAACCCTGGTCCACCTTGGGGGTTGGTGGTGGTGGTGGTGTCCATGGCCCCAGGTTGGTCCAGGGTCACTGTGCTGGTGTTGCTCCTTATTCTGTCCATGTCGGCAGGGATGGTATTCGTGGTGACAGTCGTTGTAGGGGTGGGTGCAGGGGGTGCAGCTGGTGGTCCTGCTGGTGCTGCAGCTGGTGGTCCTGCTGGTGCTGCATGTTGACTTGCACCGGATGTGCCAGGTTGTTCTTCATCGTCCGAGGAGGACAGAGGCTGTACGACGCCAGTGAGCTCGGCATCCTCTTGAGCCTGGGACTGGGACTCCTCAGCGTCTGCTGCTGTGTCCCCATCATCACCTGTTTTTGGGAGACACAAATAATGTATGTCATGTTTCTGCAGGCATCAATGGTTGACACACATGACAGTTGTGACTGTGCCTCTGGGTGCGGGCCTGTACATTGCATTGTCCTAAGTCGTCACAGTCAGGGGTTGATATTGGTGTGGCACATTGTCCTGCATTATTTGGGCATTTCTATGTATTTTCTGGGGTGTGAACATGGTCTGCATTGGTTGTGTTTGGTTGACAGCCGGCCCTCCTTCCCACCCACCCAGCCAGTCAGTTATCCCACCATGGAACGTGCTTGCGTTGCAGGGAGTGTAAGTTGTCTCTCAGGATGCCAGTCAGTGGTGTCCTGCTGTTTGTTGGTGCACAGTTGGCAGCAGGGCCTTGTGCTCCCCACAGCAGTAGCCAGTGTCAGCCATCTTGTGAGTCCTTCTCCACTCCCTGTGATGTGAGCATGGTTCAGGGTGGTGTTGATGGGCCAGTTGTGAGGCTGAGCAATGTCTGTGACTACGACTCCCATCATGCTATTGCCTCCACCCCCTTCCCAGCATGCCCATGCTTCCTTCCTTTTGACTCTGCTTCCCTGTGGGGTGGGCTGGCTGTGCTGACAGGATGGCTGGGAGTGTTGTCCTGGCAGTTGTTTGGCTAAGAGTCCCAAGAGTGTCCCTGTGCTTCACACAACATAACCCAGGGTGGTGGTGCTTTGTGGGATCTTGTGTTAGGATGGGGGCATTGCATTCTACCAGGTGGGTTCTGTGGAGTTTGTGTTGGGGTGTGTGTGAGGGGAGGTGCTTGTGACTATGGTCAGTGCTGCAAGTCCCCCTTCGCACCCAGCTAGCCAGATATCCCACCATGGAACGTGCTTGCATTGCAGGGAGTGTAAGTTGTCTCTCAGGATGTCAGTCAGTGGTGTCCTGCTGTTTGTTGGTGCACAGTTGCCAGCAGGGCCTTGTGCTCCCCACAGCAGTAGCCAGTGTCAGCCATCTTGTGAGTCCTTCTCCACTCCCTGTGATGTGAGCATGGTTCATGGTGGTGTTGATGGGACAGTTGTGGGGGTGACCAATATCAGTGACTACGACTCCCATCATGCTATTGCCTCCACCCCCTTCCCAGCATGCCCATGCTTCCTTCCTTTTGAATCTGCTTCCCTGTGGGGTGGGCTGGCTGTGCTGACAGGATGGCTGGGAGTGTTGTCCTGGCAGTTGTTTGGCTAAGAGTCCCAAGAGTGTCCCTGTGCTTCACACAACATAACCCAGGGTGGTGGTTCTTTGTGGGATCTTGTGTTAGGATGGGGGGCATTGCAATCTACCAGGTGGGTTCTGTGGAGTTTGTGTTGGGGGTGTGTGAGGGGCAGTGCTTGTGACTATGGTCAGTGCTGCAAGTCCCCCTTCCCACCCAGCTAGCCAGATTTCCCACCATGGAACGTGCTTGCATTGCAGGGAGTGTAAGTTGTCTCTCAGGATGTCAGTCAGTGGTGTCCTGCTGTTTGTTGGTGCACAGTTGCCAGCAGGGCCTTGTGCTCCCCACAGCAGTAGCCAGTGTCAGCCATCTTGTGAGTCCTTCTCCACTCCCTGTGATGTGAGCATGGTTCATGGTGGTGTTGATGGGACAGTTGTGGGGGTGACCAATATCAGTGACTACGACTCCCATCATGCTATTGCCTCCACCCCCTTCCCAGCATGCCCATGCTTCCTTCCTTTTGAATCTGCTTCCCTGTGGGGTGGGCTGGCTGTGCTGACAGGATGGCTGGGAGTGTTGTCCTGGCAGTTGTTTGGCTAAGAGTCCCAAGAGTGTCCCTGTGCTTCACACAACATAACCCAGGGTGGTGGTTCTTTGTGGGATCTTGTGTTAGGATGGGGGCATTGCAATCTACCAGGTGGGTTCTGTGGAGTTTGTGTTGGGGGGTGTGTGAGGGGCGGTGCTTGTGACTATGGTCAGTGCTGCAAGTCCCCCTTCCCACCCAGCTAGCCAGATTTCCCACCATGGAACGTGCTTGCATTGCAGGGAGTGTAAGTTGTCTCTCAGGATGTCAGTCAGTGGTGTCCTGCTGTTTGTTGGTGCACAGTTGCCAGCAGGGCCTTGTGCTCCCCACAGCAGTAGCCAGTGTCAGCCATCTTGTGAGTCCTTCTCCACTCCCTGTGATGTGCGCATGGTTCATGGTGGTGTTGATGGGACAGTTGTGGGGGGGGGCAATATGTGTGACTGCGACTCCCATGATGCTATTGGCTACACTGGCTTGGCCAGCATACACAGAATTCCTTCCTTTGAGTGGTCTTCACTGTGTGTTGGTGTTGTTGTGGTGGCTACATGTGTGGATGTGTTTGATAGTTCTATTTGTGCCACTGCCTAGCTGTAGTTGTGGTTGTGTTTGTACATGTGTTGGCACAGTTGGATGTGACTTTTTTGATGGCATGTGTTGTGTTTATCTGACTGACATACACATTTTGGGATGATTCTGTTCTAGTTGCTGTGTAATTGCTATGAGTGCATGGTTTGACTCTCCCCTTGACAGTGATGTGTGTGTTTTGTGGCAGTATATTGTGTACATTTGTTGTGTACTCACCAGGCTCTGGGATGTCCTCTAGTCCATATACGCTCACTGGCGGAAGGATGGCCCGCACCTTCTCCTCCCAGGGCCTGAGGTATATTGGCTTGGCAGGAGGGCCACTGCCGGTGTGTTGGCTGTTGATGTAGTCTTTCTTCAGCATGTCCCGTACCCTCCTGCGCACGTCATACCACCTGTTCTGGATGTCGGTCTTTGTGCGCCGACATGGTGATTGGGCTTTCACCCTGTTGATGATCCTCTCCCACATCTTGGTTTTCTGAGACATGGGGGTCTGTTGGACCAGTGTGCCAAACAGCTGTGGCTCCACCCTGAGGATCTCGTCTACCATGACTTCCAATTCACTATCTAGGAACTTGGGATTCTTCTTGGGGGGCATGGTGATGGGTGGTGATGGTGGGTGATGTGTGTGTTGGTGTGCAGGTGAGGGTGTGTGAGTGTGTGTTTTGCTGGGTGTATGTGAGGTAGGTATTTGTTGGTGTGCTGATGGTGTGTCGCTTGTGTGAGGGATGAGCTGTGGGTGTGTGGTTGCTTTCTCTTGGGTGCTGGCAGTGGAATGGCATTTGCAAAGGCTCATGGTAGTGATTTGTGTCCTTTATATAGGTGGAGTTGTGGGTGTGTCTTTGTTCTCTGTCCCCACCCCCCAGTATTTATTGGCTTGGTAATTGCTTGTTTGGCCTTTTTTGGGTGATTTTTCCTTTGTGCTGTTTGTGTATGTTGGAAACGTTCTTGTGACCGAGTCGGACCCTGCATTGGTCTCGTACGGTGTTCTCCGTTTCGTTCACGCTGTGTTTGTGCAGTTTTCTATGCTGCGTACGCGTCGGTCGCGGTGTATTGTGTTGCTTCGGCTCGGTTTTGTATGCGTGTCGGTCGTACGGCTTGTCTTCCGTCCGACTCGCTCGTGGTTTTCGCGCCTTGCATCGTACTTTGCGGTTTGGAGTTAGCGTGTACGTTTCGGTCGGATTTGTTCCGGGTGCGTGTCGGTCGGTTGGATTTGCGTGTTTTTCCGGCCGGATTGCTGTTTTCCGTGCGGCTCGGTCGGTCGACTTGGTTTCGGTACGTGTCGTTCGGATTTTTCGCGCCTTGCATCGTACTTGGCGTGTCGTGCGCCACGGGTACGTGTCGGTCGGTATTTTTTCCGGATCCGAGTCGGTCGGTGCTTTTTCCGGCCCGAATCGGAATCGACCCCTGAGTGTTTTCTAGTGATTGCTGTCTTTCGTACGATTTGATTCAGTTTTGAGTTGTGCACTTGCAGATGTTCCGTGTGGGGTGTCGCTCCACACATACCACTCTAACTTAGGGTTTTGGGTGAAGAGCTGAGTTCAAGTTGTATTTTTCAAGAATGAGTGTTTTTTCCCTAGGGATTGCTGTTTCTCCTACGATTTGGTTGAGTTATGTACTTGCTCATGGTCCGTGTGAAGCCTCTGGAGGGCAACGTTTATGCCGTTAGTTTTCTGTGGAATGATTTTCCACAGCTTCGTTTATTTAATATAAAGAAAGGAGATGTGTTATACCTGCTACTCAGCCAGTGTGACTGTGGTGACAGAATGTTGATGAGTGGAATGTTGGTGAGTCTGTGAGTCAGTTGGTGGATGGGCTGAGTAGCAGGAAGTCTGCTCCTGGTGGGGCTCTACGCTGTAACATCTATCTTAAATAAATCTACATAAAGAAACTACCAGGACCGCACTATCTCTTATTCACTACAATAGTGTTGTTTTACAGACCAGGACACTACTTTTTCATTCCGCAAACAGCATAAGTCTAAAAGAGTTTTGGACTTGCCCTTCGGTCACGCTCTCAGTACTCTCTAGACGGATTGTTCCTGCAGCAACAAAAACCAGTCCTCACCACAGACCACTCTTCCAGTCTGTATTCCCAAAGAAGCCAAAGTTTTCTGCAACTTGCAGGGTGTCTGCATGTCCCACAGAAAACCTGCTATACCCACTAATAGGGCACCCACAACAAGGATCAGTCTACAGAAGTGTTAATGGACCCTCTTCTGTCAGGGTCCCAAGCAAGTCTGTAAAATGACCAACACAAATCCTCAGTGCCCAGCGGGATGCCTTTTTGGTTTTTTCTCATGTGCTTTTCAAAGGTTCTTTTCTGTGCAGGAATTTTAAAATTGAGCTATGTTATGTTATAGGTCACTAGTAGAACGCACGTTCACCATAAGGTCTCTTGGTGCTAGTAGCAGAGGGAAGCATCGATCACCAGTTTAGGATTAGGCTTGTTGGAACAACCAAGTTTTTAAGAGTCTCCTGAATTTTCCATAGTTGGATACTGATCTTATATCCAAGGGGAGGGTGTTCTGTGTAAGAGGAGCCAGTGCAGAAAAAATGGCCCCTCCTAGCCTTTTTCTTTTGCTTCTTGGCATCATTAGTAAATTGAGATGAGCTGATCTCAGATGGTGAGTGGGCATGTGGTGCTGAAGTCTGGTCGATATAAAACTGGAGCTTTTACCATGAAGAGCCTTAAAAATTGTACAGGCTGATTTAAAGATGGTCCTCTGGGCCACAGGGAGCCAGTGGAGCTTTTCCATCAGTGGCTTAGTGTAACAATGTCGTGGCTAGCAGAAGACCAGCCAGGCCACCTGATTTTGCACCAATTGCAACCTGTGATTTAATCCAGTAGGGAGTCCTAAGTAGAGGGCATTTGCATAGTCAATCTGCGATATCACTAGGGCAATGATAATTTGAATGACAACTTTCTCTGTAAAATATCTGCAGATTTTTGAAGTTGGAGATGGCAAGAGGAGGACACAGCTCCAATCTGTTGTTTGAGAGATAAATCTTCATCAATAAGAATCCAAAGACTTTTCATCGCTTTTTTAGGCATGGGGGAAGAGCCTAATTCTAAAGGCCAGAAGGAGGGGTTCCCTTGGCTCGAGTAATTTCGTTACCACCACTTCAGTTTTATCAGAGTTTAACTTTAACTGATGAAAATTCATCCAGTCCCGAATATAAAGCATGGTGTTTTGAAAGAGTACCTTAGACTCTATAGTGTTGATCGCAAAAATTAACTGAATGTCATCAGCGTAATTAAATATTTTCATTTCTTGCTTCTGAAGAGAGTGTATTAAAGGATGGATGTAGAGGCTAAACAAGTGGGGGGACAAGGACGATCCCTGAGGCACACCACAGTCCAAGTGAACTTTGGCAGAGCGAAATGGGGGAAGGGAGACTGACGGATTCCGATCTTTGAGAAAGGAGGTCAACAACTCAAGTGCGGTGCCACACAGTCTTGCATTACTGACACGGTTGATCAATACAGTATGATTGACTGTGTCAAATGCCGCTGAGAGGTCCAGCAGGACCAGTGCCTGGGTGGACCTATTGTCTGTTTCCTTCCTCATTTCATCCATAACAGCGAGAATGACTGTCTCAGTGGAATACGCAGGACGGAAACCAGCCTGATGGGAGTTCAGCTATCCTGACTCCTCCAAAAAGGAGCAAAGGTGTTGGGCTACATGAGCCTCTAGTGATTTAGCAAAATGAGGTAGCAAAGAAATAGGTCTGTAGCTCTTAAGTATTGTAGGGTCGTCCCCAACTTTTTTTTAAAGAGGCAGCACTACTGCCTCCTTAAAGGAGTTGGGGATCTTGCCCTGGGTAAGAGATAAATTGAGGAGAGACATTGCTATATCTGGAAAGCAAGAAAAAATTTTATTTTGGACATGAGGAGGACAGATATCGGTTGGTGACCCTCTTTTGACTGTGACCATCAGCTCGGCAAGCCGCTCATTGCTGATGGCTGGGAAAGCTGTCAGGATTAGATAGTTCTCTGACCGTCTAAAAGATGACCTTAGACTCAAATTCTCTGAATTTAAGATTTTGTTAGAGTAGAATGAAGATTTTGCCTGCAGGATACATTTTTTGTAGATTTTTAAATTTTGGAGAAAGACTTCTCTATTTTCAGGCAGATAAGTATTACGCCATTTGCGCTCCGCCTGCTGTAATTCAAGTTGAGCGGCTTTCAGATCTGCTGAAAACGACTTAGAAGCTTCATGGCGATGGGCAAACTTTATTTTCCCGGAAGGGGGCATGAGAATTCCTGGCTTCTGTAAACCAGTCTGAAACCGCTTCCTCATATCCCTCCAGGTTAGCGCTGGGAGCAGGAAGAGAGAGGCGCAAGAGGTACAAAATGAATCAAGGTCCATGGGTTTCCAATTTCTAGTGGTAATATCTGGACGCAAGGGAGGTTTTGGGAGGGTTGGCTGTTTCATGGTGAAGTGAATAAGGTGATGGTCGGACCAAATGCAAGGAGAGACCCTAAGCTTAGTTATGGCTAGATTAGAGGACCAGACCGGACTTGGTGAGTTCTAGAAGGTGCCTCATCACCCCTCTACCCTGACCGTCACCTGTAAGGAGCAGCCCAAATGCTGTCCAATCCACTTGCATAGCATTTTAGGAGATTAAGATGGCAGTTTTAAAGAAGATTAGGAGCAAGCTCTCTTCTGAGCAAGCCACTCTGACTCAGATCTGGTTTCTTCTGTCTAAGAGGCCAAATAAGTCCCACTGTGGTAACTGGTGCCAGGGGGTAGGCTGCTCTCTCTTTATCTTCTGTAAGGACATTCTGACAGTGCATGTCAGAGAAATGCTGTTAATTTCGTTATAGAGTTTTCTCCCCATACTTTCCCCTCCCAACAGAAGGGAAATCACTAAGGGTGGGTGTATTGTTCAGCGGGAGCTATGAACTCAAAGCGTAACTTCCATTAAGGGTGGCTCTGGGTAAAAATGACCAATTTGAAGGTGTGAAAATAAATGCATGTAGGACAAAAATGACTCTGGGAATGTGTCTAGGACCCAGGAATTTGTAGGGAAAGACAGGTCAACGGCTTTCCCACATCTAGCCAATTGAAACTTGAATTTTAAGCACATTTCACGCAATCACACAAACAATTTGACCAATACATAATTTATATTACACAATTGATAACTGGTCCACAGTGAACACGCCTATGAATGTTTGGAAATTCTCTTTTGATGAATTAGAATTAGGTTTAGGAAAAACATGGATACAGCAGCAAAGTGCTGTCACATGGCAAATTACAAATTGTAGACTTCAGACAAAAAGAAAGGTGACATTTCTTGTTGGTTTTCTAATTGAATTGTATGGACAAAGTAGGCAATAACCAATGTATTCTTGATTCCATCGACAACAATGATACCTGTGTGTAGACGCTACACTGATCCAGAAAGCAGTTTTCCTCGCTCAGCCTGCATAGGTGTGTACTCACATGCTTGAGCAACCTCCGGCTCAGGTGCAGTGGCCCAAAAGAGAACCTTGCAGTGCATAGCCAAAGGCCATATGCAGTAGAGGTTGGATGCCAGCCGCAGCCCAAAATAAAATAGACGTGCCTCAGCTTGGCTGTCCAAGACCCATTTGCAGCAGGAGTTGTTTGGTGGGTTGGTCGCAGGGCCATATGCAGTGCAGTGGGGTTTGGCACTCACGTTGGGTTGGGCACGAGGCCTTGCCATGGGCACATCAACTGCAGTCCTCACAATATTTATACCAATCACAATCATAATGTAATTTAGGGTATGATAACGATGGTGGTGGGAACTTTACCGTCAGGCCGTTGGTGGCGGTCCCACCGCAATCGGCCCCTGCACGTCCGCCTGCCGCAATAGAATGTGGCAGGCAAAGACATCTGGCTGAGAGACCATCTGCCACATATTCGACAGGCTCAAGGAGCCCGTCGGACCGTCGGAGGGACAGTAATCCCTACAATAGGGGAGGTGTCTGCTCAGGCACCGCCGTAGGGATTACAATGTCCCTTTCTGCCTGCCCTTTCATGGCGGTCCGCCTGGCCCTCCACTAAGAAGTCTGGGGGGCACCTAGGGTGCCTCTCTGAACATCCCTGCACCATGTGGCAGGCACCGCAGGTGCCTGTCATAGGGTTCAGGGATTTTTACAAACATTCCTCTTAGCATTGAGCTTGTGCTGCGGCCCTTTTTCGGGCCTGCAGCACAAGCCTCAATGCTACGAGGCATGTTCCCGGCCTCCTCCATGGCGGTCGGATCGTAATTTGCATAGCGGAACCGCCGACTCCCTGTGGGCCGGTCCTGTTCCACACCGCCTTCATAATGAGGCCCAAAAATACCAACACATACTCAGTGTTATGGGTAATGTAATATGCAATGTCATTTGTATGAATATTTTACAACATTTTTAATTGTATCTGTCATATCAAGAGAGAGGTCATGAACATTGGACTTTGTGTGAGAGATATGGTTTGTCCGTATGTTGTGTGAATGCAAGGGGATTTACTCCTCTTCCCAGATGCAATTCAGTACTTCAGTACAGAGATTTACATCTAGTAGTAAAAGAATGTTCACCCCCTCATGTGAGGAGGAGGGGATAAATATGTTTCAAAATATGACTGTAAAAATGTATTTAGGATGTAAATCAACCAAATGCAGTTAAAATTGTATGGGCGGAGATCTCTGCTGATACATGTAGAACTACGAATTGAAAAGAATAAGAAAGCAAACCTTGGGGGGGGCGTGGCCAGCCAGCACCCATGATGGCCGCACGGAAGTAGAGCTCCCCTCGGCAATTTGGTAGACTCCCCCACATCCGCCTAAATTATCAGTTTTTGCCCGCTATACCTGTTGTTCTGGTGCTCCCACATGTCCAGCGGTGATTTGGTCAAGAAGCAATCAAAATCTGACAGCTACAAGTAGAGAAATCGTGTCCGCCAAGACGACGCGCTGTGGGGCGGAGGAGGTTTTGGCGGCGACGGCGATGAGCGTCACCCTACGCCCTATGGATTGCTGAGGTGAGGGACCCGCCATCTCAGCAGCTCGTCCCATCTGTGCAAGTCCGTTCGTCTCTGGCATGACTGCAGCTTCCGCTCTGACCGCACATCCAAGGTGGGACTCCGGTGGCGGCCACGAGTGAATCCCTGCAACCTGACAGTAAGGGGACGCAGCCGGGTGGGCTCCGGTCTGTGCAACGGGCCGTGGAGGGCCTCACATGCCGCAGGCGCGGCTCTAGTCTTCGCAGCGGGGGGAGAGTGTTGATTCCCTTTCCCCCCTGCAGCTCCGCTCGCCTCAATCGTGACTGCAGCCTTTATTCCACCCGAACATCCATGGTGATACTCCGGTGGCGGCCCTAAAGACACCCTTAACCCAGCCAGTAAGCGTGCGCAGCCGGGTGGGCTCTGGTCAGCGCAACGGGCTGCGGAGGGCCTCACACGTTGCCGGCACAGCTCCAGTTTGCAAGGCCGGGGGAGAGTGGTGATTCCCCTTCCCCCCCTTCCTGTCTATACTGCACCAGAGGTCCAGGGCCCACGGCCTTTCTTCGCCCCTAGAAACCCAGTCTTGCTGCGTTGGATATTTCCCCTCCCCCACAGCTGATGCCAGGTCCTTAGTCTGCCCCATTATGGCAAAAGCACCGGTGTGCATATTGAGAGAGGCGACTAACATCGGGGCCCCATCTCCTCACAACGGGGGTATTGAATACCCTGATCTTCACGCTGAAGCCAGGTGAGGCTGATGACTGAGTTGAGCATTGCAGCCACTGAGTAAGGCCTAGCAATAACTGATTGCACGCAGAAGCAATAAAGGTACTGGCGCACTTTCGACCGAGGTGGGGGGCTCCACTAACAAGACTTGACCTTTATCCAGAGGGTGCTGCCTGGGCTGAACGACTGCCGGAGTGGTGGGTCGGGGCATTACTCACTAACACCTCCTCAGGCTTCTTGGGCATGCCCGGCCCACACATTTGCAGCCTCAACACCCCAAGTGCCACTGGGGCTCCCTTCAGACGGCATTCTTGATGCCATGGCCACCGTGAAAGGGTCCAAACAGACTCACCTGCTGAAATTAGCAAAATTTGCCCATTCCAAAACCGATGCCGCGGAGGATAAACACACAGAGCATGAAGCAAAGCAACAGGCGGAAGACGGGGCCCCAACCCTGGTGGATGTCATGGAAGCCATACAAGGGGTCCGCTCGGCGCTGGAACTCAAAATCAACACAGTGACGACCGAAGTCACCCTTATGCGTGGAGATCTGCGCAATATGGGAGAAAGGGTCAAAGCGACCGAAGACTCAGTCTCAACGCTCCAAGAATCCACGAAAACATTGGAGACAACGGTCAAACGTCTCCAGGCACAAACTTCGGACCTGGAGGCTAAACTGGAAGACTACGAAGGGCGTTCGCGTAGAAATAATGTGCACAATTTGGGGGTTCCCGAGAGGGCGGAGGGGCAAGCTGCGGACCTCTTTGTCGAGGACTTGATTCAGAACCATCTACAACCCCGAACCCTGTCACAATACTTCTCAGTTGAGCGTGCTCATAGAGTACCTGGGGGCCCCCTAAAGCCAGGCGCCCCTCCACGTCCCATCCTAGCAAGAATATTCAATTTTCGTGACAGAGACATTATCCTCCAAACGGCAGGTGCCGCCCCCCGCTCAAGTTCGAGAATGCAACGATTACATTTTTTTTTTCCAGACTTCACATTAAAAGTACAAAAGATGCGCAGATCCTTCCTTGATGTGAAGCGGGCACTCCGCAACAATAACTTGAAATATGCTATGCTCTTTCCAGCCAAGCTCCGGGTGCAGGGCGGAGGGGAGGTCCTGGTTTTTTCAGACGCCAGAGGAAACCTTGGATTGGCTGGAGGGGTGGAGATCCCCTGGCGCTCAGAAACATAATTCTCCCAGCCGTATGCAGCGACAGGAAAGTCGTCAAGATCGATCCGACCGAGAGGAAGGCGTTTAACCAGCTGTTCCAGACACGCTAAACCACTAACTCGCTGACCTGCTACGAACTGCGGAGTTCCACTGTATGCCGGAGTAGTGACGAGTATCGACTGGCCTAATCGGGGTCTGGATGATTATAATTCAAGAAAGACTGGACTTATGTTTACCTTTTTAAATGTGCAGAATTTGCGATAACAGATTAGAAGTGACTAGGTCACAAAGTTTCTATTATGTGCTGTTGTGGGAGAAGATATTTGCTGATGCTTTATATGTTGTACAACAGAAATAGAACACAGTTTGTCACATGCCACACTACGGGCTTGTATAGCTGAGAATATGGGGAGCTGGGCTCTCTAATTGGGAAGTTCCGGCTGTGTAGCGTTCCCCCTTCACACAGTATACTGGTTCAGGGTACACAGGCACTCTGCAAAATTGGGGGGTGGGCAGTTTTAAGTCCACATTGCAGGGAGGCTGGGGGGGGGGAATCCGGGTTGTTCCAGGGGGTATAGTTGTAGTTTTAACTCGTTTGTCAGGTGCATTGTTGTGTTCGGTGCTTCTCTTGGTGCACCCAAGATCGTCAGCAATGCAAGTAACAGTTTCTCATGGTACATGTTCGAAGTGTCTCGGATGTGGTCGCTGAGTGAGGGCAGTAATACGGACCCCCGATGCTGTTTCTTTGGGGTTCTCTGGGAGGGATGGCCTCCCCCACTGCCTTTAAATGAATGATAAGCATGAAGCGACTCCGTCACTGAGCCACCTCAAACTACTCTCTTGGAATGTAAATGGCTTAGGGGATCGAGTTAAACGGGGAATAGTGTTGCAATATCTGAAACGACAGGCCCCGACGTGGTATTACTGCAGGAGACTCATATACAGGGAACCTCCTACTGTGCACTCAACAGGTGGGGTTACAAGCTGGTGGCCCACACAGGCTATGCTAGAGGGTTCAGAGGGGTGGGTATTCTGTTACGCAACTCCTTCCCTTTCCAGGTGCATAAGGTTATTCGCGATCCACTAGGACGATTTGTCACGGTCTCGGGTTTGTGGGAGGGTAGGTCCCTCAATGTGACTTCCCTGTATGTGCCTCCCAGACTTCACTCCTCGACACTGACCGACCTGGGTTCACATGTACTAAACCTAGCCTAGGGCGACTTACTGATGGGGGGCGATTGTAATGCAGCTCTTAACGGGGACCTGGACCGACAGCCGCCCAGACGGGGAGAGCTCCCCGGGAGGCTGCTGGCGGATTTCCTTGGGGCTCTGGGCCTGATAGACATCTGGAGGGTGTGCAACCCCTCGGCCAAACAATACACCTTCCTCTCTGGGGTTCATGGAAGTATGTCCCGCATAGACTATGGGGTATATTCACAAGAACGTGTGATAACTACCGCAAAAGTAGCTTAACGCAACTTTCAATAACGCAGCCTATCACGGGAAAATAACCTGTGTCAACGTGGAATTCACAACAAGGCGGTACCATGCGATAGTCACCAGATAACGCGTCAAATGTCAGCGCAAAAATCAACGCCACGCCGAAAAAATGCGAAACGCGAGAAATCATGCGATGAGGCCAATCGCGGTACAAAAAGTAGCGAAAAGCAGCCTCAGGCCTGGAAATCCCACGCGTCTGGCAGGAAATTGCACCATAAAAACCACAGACACAACACACCAGAAACAAGCCAAAGAACGTAGCAACATAGATGCACCCTGACCCAGCGCAGAGGGCAACACGAACCACACAACCCCCACAGACCACCAGCAAGGAACAACAGGGTCGGGGAAGGCCAAGGAGAAAAGGGAGAGGAAGACGGGGTGCAGAGTGCAGGAAAACAAGACCAAGGCCACGGAGGTGACAGAACACTACCAGCAACTGACCCACAAGCAGACCACCTGGAATGCAGTCGGAGTGCCCAGGAGGCCAATCCAGGAGGCCAAGAGGCGCCGGCAGGACGTGACAACCTAAACCAGGTACAAACCTGCTGCCAACAGGAAGGCAGCAACTGCGACAGGAGGTGGCAGGCCAGCGCCACAGGAGGAGGAAACCCAGGGCAAAGTCATCAGTGTGGAGAGGGTGCAAGGAGTAGGGAGTATGGACACAGCTCGACAGGACCTGACACAACAACAACAGGGTGAGGATCCAACAGGGACTGGGGGGACGGGGAGTGATGGGCACAATGCCACACATACACAATGAGGTGTAACACACTGCACACCCACAATTACCCAGGGACATGTCCCCCATTCCCGTGGCACACCGCAGCACACACACATAGCAATCACAGCACATACCATGACAATGTGGCACAAAGTGCAACACCCACACTGCAGAACAGGGGACACAACTGGGTCCACCCAGGCGTAGAAACAGAACAATCACATTGGACAGAGCAGGGAACTGTGAGATGCACATCTACCCCTACAACCCCACATCAGCCATGTAGGCCAAATGTACACTGTCCCAACTCTCGTGAAGATATATATGAGGTTGCATATATTTTTTACTATTATAGTTTTTACTGTGTTTTTTAATCAGGATCACTTTGTTTTTATATTGAATGGACTATAATGTTTCTTTATTGATTTGCTTAACTAAATGATTTGCTTAATGAAATGGTTTTATTATGTAATGTTATGAAAAACATCTGTGTCTTAATAAATTCAACTGGTATTATATTTTCTATAGGTTTTTGTGCCAATATTTAGTGTTTTGAATAGTTTGGATGTGGTGGGTATGATTCAACCTGTGATCGTGTGATTGATATTTGAAGTGTGGAATTGAGTGCAGAGATACAAAAAAAGATTTCTCCCAGAGGACGTTCTTGTTGAAAAGTCCAACTCAAATAGCCACCACCGCCCAAACAGTCACAATGTACATTGTCACACAGTCTGCATGTCGACAAGTACAAGGCGCCAACACAATGCCAACATGCACCTCCCCTTCACAATGCAGAGGGACGAACAACACCTCCAGCAGGTCAGAACAGACAACCCATCAGTGATGCCCGAGACGAACACCACAGCCCAGACACCGACGCCCTACAACAGCCCATGGACATCCCACACAACCCACCACCAGGACCAGGGCAGACAAGCTACTCAGAGGAGAACCCAGACCCTGCAACAGACCACACAGCATGAAGCACCCGCAATCATGGCTGCCTTACAACACTTCACCCACCCACACATGGACCCCAATGCCAGGTGGCAGAACACCAAAAGGAGGTGGCCCAACATGTGCGGGTGTTGCCCAACCCATGGAATGTGAACTAGAACACATACGTGGGTGTCCAATACCCTTCAGGGACCACCTACACCCCACAAAGGAGACCCACACTGCCATAGAGACACCTGCAGATGCACATACCCAGTACAGAACCATGCCCAGGGGCACGCACATATCAGTCACACACCCACGTTGGCTCTGCGTACGACGGCACAGTCCACTCCCCTTACGAATTGAGTGGGTGACCACAAAGCCACATGTCCAAGTTCTAGCCTGCTGCCTGCGGTGACATGTCTGCGTCCGCTGTACACAGCACAATGTAATGTCGTAGGGCCCAGGGCCCCCATGCATACAAGACCACAGGGACACATGCACATATCATGTTGAACTGGCTATGGGCACGTGGGCCCGGCCCCTTTATTGGCAGGGCCACATATACAGTGACACCTGTGCTGGATGTGTGTGGGGTGAGTATAAGCCAGCCCACACAGAGTGCTTGGTGCTGCCAACAACCTGAAAAGTGGACACCAGTGTCATGGAAACAGAAAACACCAGCATAACAGAGTCAAATGCAGAGCAACATGGAGGGATCCGGAGTAAGGCCAGAGGTCACCCAATATTCAGTCTGGACGTTCCGTGAGTTGCAGTGCACTGAGGTAGGGGCACTAGAGAAGAGCGCACTCATGTGAAGAAATTGCTAGGAATATGTCCCTTCGGGTTAGTCCTGATGCAGATGCAGTGGGGTGTGTTACACCTGCATCAACTTCCTCATCAATGTCCCAGGTCTCCCACACTGCCTGAGGTGACAGTTGCGTCCGCAGCGCAATACTCAGTATTAGATCCGGGTGTGTAGCTTGACTACTGCCACCAGTCTGCATTCCTGCCTTGGGGCTGTTGCCACCTGCCCTCCCATTGTCTGTGCCTTCTCCCATCCGCACACTTGACACATCCTCCTCCTCATGGTCCCAGGTCTTCCCCACTGCATGAGGTGACATTGCTGCGCAACCTCACAACAGCACAAAACTCAATCAGTAAAGGACAATGGCTTGCGGTGCACTGAGTCACTGGCACCTGGAGTGCTGAGCAGGGTATCAGGCCGATGATGGCATCCACGACAGGTCTGGACAACTCCGTAGGTCTGTCAGGACCACCCTTTCGACTCTGGCAGATGGCTGTTGAAGGTGGTCCTTGCGGTGGTGGCATGTGCCTCATGTGGTGATGCGACATCCGGGCCAGTCAAGACTCGATGCCATGTGTGGGCCCTGGTGGCAGACAGCGCAGGGCCACAGAAACATGGCATTGATGACCCCAAGACCATCGCTACAGAGGCCATTCAATGTCTCAGAAGAAGGGGTCCCAGGCCTGAGCAGCACAGAGTTAGTGGCCCTGGATGCACTGCGGCCGGCACAGGCACCCAGCTACGGGATGGTGACTTGCGGTGCAGTCAGTTGGGCCATGCGACCTGAGCGGGTCCCCATCAATGTCCGAGGTGTATGTTGCGGAGGGTTTCGGGGGACAGTGGAAGGTGTCCTCCAGGGCATGATGCGGAAGGTCTGATGTCATCTGGAAGCAGAAAATGGAGGAGTGGAAAGCGCAACCCTCGTTTGCACCAACAATTCGGGATCAGCTACATGAGGATGAAAACTCGCCCCTAGTCCATAGACTCAAACGCCACCAATGTATGACCAGTGAGTGTCCATGAATGTCGGGGAACAAACATAGTGGCACAGGTGCTGTGAGGGGATGCAGTCTGCGATGATGCCGGTACACAGATGTGAACTCCAAGAATGCCAAATCAAGGCATTGTGACCTACTGGACCGCAGTGTAGGCCGGAGGCAGCGGTCAGCAGTGGCCCACAGCCACGGGTCGTTGGCTCGCGAGGCACAGAGTTAGTGACACAGTGGCAGTTGTCGGTAGTGTTCAATCACCTCCGTGACGCTGATCCTGTTCCCTCCAGACTGCAACGTGTCATCCTCTTACGCCCCTCCGTGCGGGTGAAGAAATGTATTCTGCCTTTTGAATTACCGATGTTCAGTTCCAAATCTGTGATCCCACTCGTGCGCCGCATAGGCCGAGGGCAGTGGTCCGCGTAGGCCCACAGACACGTGTGGTTGTGATGCCATGCACAGACTTGTTGCCACCACATTGGAGGGTGTATTGTGAATTGTTCTCTGCCATAACTAATGTTCACTGCCATGGTGTAATCAAGACTCAGTTCCAAATGTGTGACCTACCTGACCATGGTGTAGGCCTGAGGCAGCGGTCAGCACGGCACATTCACCGAGTGTCTCCGGCATAGGTTGGATGGCCCCACCGGCCTGCGTTGTCCAGGTTCAGTGGCACCACGTGTAGCCGGCTGGCGTTGAACAGGGTTAGTGGCACCACGTGTAGCAGGCTGGCGTTGAACACGGTTAGTGGCACCAAGTGTAGCAGGCTGGCGTTGAACAGGGTTAGTGGCACAACGTGTAGCCGGCTGGCGTTGAACAGGGTTAGTGGCACCACGTGTAGCAGGCTTGTGTTGAACAGGGTTAGTGGCACCACGTGTCGCAAGATGCCCATATGGAACTATGCCTCACTGATCGGGGGGGTCTGGTGCTGTGGCCGCTGGCCCAGATTTGGGGTCACTGCCATTCATGACTCAGGACACAGTTTCACATATGGGACCTACTGGTCCGATGAGTAGGCCGGGGGCGGCAGTGGAGTACGTCAACGAAAAAGGAATAAAGCGGGCCGGTGTCGTGGAGGTCGTGAAGGTCCGAGGTGGCTGCCAAGGTTTCGGGCCTCGGGCTTGGGGCTCGCGCCGGCACGTGGTGGGCCCTCCTTGACACACGCTGGTGTCGGAAGGTGATCAGTGTGGCCTGGCTGCGCAGCGGCTGGCCTGACGGGTCCGTGGTCTAGCAAGCCGGGGTCCGGCAGGCGCACGGCATCGCAGGCAACTCCGCTCACGAGGATGGCGTCGGCCTCGTGGCGAGGTGGGTGGTGCCGCCCTGGCAGAGACGTGGGTCTTTCCGGAAGAGGACCACGCCCAGGCCTATGTGCTTTTTATTCACACCCCTATGCTGGCGTGGCGTACGCGGGGCCATCCCACTCCGCTGACGCTTAGGGGGGGGCGTAGCAGGCAACATTTCCGTGAGGTCCCCCACTGGCTGGGTGACATGGTGGCGTCCACTGTCCACTACACTCCATACGCAAGCGGTGTATGTCGCCATGGTTATGGGTGTGTTCTGCATACTGCGAGGTGTCCAGCACATCTCCGGCACTCTTGGCATTGTGTACTTTCCCAATCATGGTTCTACTGCATCCTTCACACATGCCTGGTTGCCACCTCTCCCCACATTCGGCTATGATGTGGCTGAGGTGCCATGCCTTTGCTGGCTCATGTTCAGGGCTTGCCCATGTGGACATTGTAAGTTGTTCTGTCGTGTCTGGTGGGTGGGCATATTGTTGTGCCTGTTGTATGTGATTTTGTGACGTGTGCATTGCCAGCGTTGTGAGTTGCATGGTTGTGGAGTTGAGGTGTGTGAGGTGTTCATTTGTATATTGCCAAGGGGCTGTGCATTTCCCTTGTTGCCATCCTGGGAACGCTGGTTGATGATGGGCTGTCGGAGGATGAAGGTATCATGCACACTGGCTGTGTATTTGAAGGCGACATTGTTGGGTGTTCCACAGTGTTCTGTTGTTGCCTGCACATTAGTGTGAGACGTGTGCTTCCTGTTGCAGTGATTGTGTGCTGTGTCACCAGGGGGCACAGGTAGTACATGTGTGCTGTGTATTGCCCCCGACACGTGCGTGCATCCTGCTATGGCGTATGGTCATTGCTTGGTCTCCAGCGGATCCTGCGCATTGTGTTGTACGTATGGGGACTGGGGTACCAGGGTGATGGTGATGTCCAGGACAGGTGTGGGGGACTTGGATGTGGCTGGCTGTGAGACTCCTCCGACTCTGGCGGATGTTGGATGGGGGTCCCAGGGGCCAACAGGTGCAGCCACGCCATCAGCTTTGTGTGGGGTGGGATGTTGGTTGTCCGCTGTGTTGTTGCCATAGGCCTGTTAGGCGATGATGGTCAGGATGCGTAGGTTGGTTGTCCCTTTCAGCCTGTAGTGGATGGTGACATTGTCAGATGTTGGGTCTGTGCGGCTGGTACGTTTCCTGGGGTTCAGCTGTCTTTGTCTGCGCTGCGTCTGTGGTGGTCCGGGGGGGGTGTTCCGGGTGTGGGTTGGGATCCTGGGGTGGTGGAGGTGGGTGTTGTGGCCCTCTTGGTGTCCGGGCCGCATGATGGGTGGCTCCATGGCATCTGTTGCCCTTCGGATGTGGCCCTGGGCTGTACTCCTTTTTGTGGTGCTGGCTGCCGTCCGACTTTACACCAGGTCAGAGAAGGTGTAGATTTCCTGGTGCTAACGCGCCTTATAACCTGTTTTGTGTTTTTATCGCGGATGTGGCTGGTTGTTGTGAATGTTGAGGTGTGCTGCTGTCTCGGCTTTTGTCACGGGAACGCCTACTCTGCATCTCATTAGCGATATTTGCGGGGGTCCTCTGTGGTGATGTTTTTTGTGGCTGCTATCGCGGGTAAACTGGTGCCGTGGGCTGTTAACACCGGCTTGTGAATGGGGGGGGGGTAAATTTATCACGACTTTGACTGCGATAAAGTGCCGTTAATTCGGCGATAGCTCCTTGTGAATATGCCCCTATATCTTTTGCAAAACCACCCAACTACCCAAGTTTGGAGAGATCTCCTTCCTCCCCAGGGGCATCTCGGATCATTCCCCGCTGGTGGCGTACTATGGAGGCACCCCCCCCTACTAGCCTTGAAATGGTTCTAAACCCTTGTTACCTTAGGGTGCCTGCTATTAGAGACAAACTTAGGGAGACCACCAACAATTATTTTACCGAGAATGATGGTTCAGTTGATTCTGATGTGACGTTGTGGGAGGATACAAAACAGTGGTCTGAGGTATCGGGGTGGCGGCAGTGGCAGGACATAGGAAGGAAAAGCGGAAAAAACTGGAGGAGATAGAACATGAGATTGCCCTCCTCGAACCTGGTCTTGTGGCATCGGACGCTTCAAATACTGCACACAAATTGTCTATAAAACAAACCGAGTATAGAAACATCGCTGAAGATGCAGCCAGGGCCCAGTATCGGGCCACTCAGCATCATGGCTATGATATTGGCAATAAGGCTAGCAAATTATTAGCCTGGTTAGATAAACGCGAAATAGCCAATCGATGGGTAGCTGAGATTATATGCCGAGATGGTACGACAGTGCTGGATAAATCTGGAATTGCGGGTGCATTTGCAGACCACTTTGAGCAGGTTTACACCGCCACTCTGGCCTCCACCCATACAGACGCGAAAGAATTTCTGGCCACTCTGGAACTACCTGTTCTAGAACCCCACGATGTAAAAGACCTAGATGCCGACTTGACAACTGAGGAGGAGTCTAAGGCGATTGGTGCCTTGCAGTCCGGAAAGGCCATGGGCCCTAGTGGCCTCCCAATTGAACTTTACAAATCTAATGCTTCAACAATTGCCCCATATCTCATAAGGATGTATGAGGAGAGTGTGACCAGATGGGTCTTGCCCGACACGCAGAGACTAGCTAACATTGTCGTCATACATAAAAAGGGTAAACCCCCCTGAGCAATGTAGCTCATATAGGCCTATCTCCCTCCTGGACCCAGAAGTCAAAATACTAGCTAAAATTCTGGCTCAGCGTCTTTCATCTTTTCTTCATAAACTAATACACCCGGACCAATCCGGCTTTATGCCAGCTAGGAACACCGCGATGAATCTTCGTCGCCTTCAGGGAGTCCTGGGTAGAGCTTTCACAATTCAACGCGGTGATTATGTCCTTAGACGCCAAAATGGCATTCAACATGATCGAATGGCCCTTCCTATTTGCCACACTTGAACGTTATGGTTTCGGAGATCAGTTCTTGGCTTGGTTGCATCTTCTTTATTCGAAACCGCTAGCCTGAATCACAGTGAATGGAGGGAGGTCAGCAACATTTGCATTGTAGAAGGGAACGAGGCAGGGATGTCCCCTTTCCCCTCTACTCTTTGCCTTGCCCTGGAGCCCCTGGCGATTTGGATCAGGTGGGACCCCCTCATCAGGGCCCTCAACTGGTTGATAGACTGGATGGATAAAATCTCCCTCTACGCCGACGATACTTTGCTCTATTTGGCCAGACCCCGGTTCTCAATTCACTGTGTCCTGCATATATTTACCCCTTTTCAAAAATACTCGGGCTATACTATTAATTGGGATAAATCTCTGGTTTATGTCCTTAGTGGGGATCGCCCAGCCCTCCCATCGGGCTGCGAGGCCCAGATAGTAACAGACGGCTTTCTGTACTTGGGAATATACATCACTGTCAACTCTACAGTATTTTATGATCGGAATCTCGCTCCACCTTTGCGTCGTTTTCATGCCGACGTGCAACATTGGAAGACACTACCCCTCACTTTACTAGGCAGGGCTGCCCTCTATAAGATGATGGCAATTCCCCGCTTTCTTTACGCCCTACAAAACACACCTTATCTGGTCCCACAACAATATTTTCATGCTATTGAATCAGAGGTGCGCGCCTTGCTCTGGAACAATGGTACCCCCCGAATAGCTCTGGCCAAACTTACCAAAAGCTGGTACGATGGAGGTATTGCCCTGCCTGCCATCAGAAGCTATTACTGGGCCTCTCAACTAGTGGTTCTTAATCACTGGATGCACTGACCCAACACAGATCCTGCTTACAGGATGGACCGGCACAACATGCTCCCCGGTAACTATCCCAGGGCAATCTACGGAGGCAGGAAACATGAGCCAAAACACAATTCAACTTCCACCACAATTGCTATATGGCATACAGTGACGGCCACCCTTGGGTGGAAAGCTAAAATCACACAAGTCACCCCATTGCTTGACACATGCTAGTTGGGGGTTTTGTCGAAACAACCAGGATTTGACAAGTGGGACTTGATAGGTCTCTCGAGAGTTGGTGACCGATGGGCGGGGGGCGGGGTGATCCCGTTCAGTGATCTTCAGCGGGATTATCAATTGCAATCAGGAGAAACTTTTCGGTACCTTCAAGCCCGCAATGCACTACAAAGAGCGATACCCAAGGGCACTGACCTTCCGGTTTCATCGCCCCTAGGGGACAGACTATTAGACGACTACCTCCTGGAAAAAGCCATTTCACTGACATATCGCAAAATACTTAGCAACACACCAGATACACTGGGGAAAATTCGTACAAAATGGGTGGATGATGTAGGGGATATCAGTGACGAAGACTGGCAGGAGGCCCTGGCTTCTCCCCGCAAGGTGGCAATCCGATCGTGTTTTAAACTCATCCAACTTAAACTGTTACACAGAGCCTATTACACCAGCTCAGTGCTTGTCAAGATGGGGGTTCTGGGCTCTTCAGTTTGTCCCAGAGGATGTGGTCTCACCGGCACCTACCTACATCAGTGGTGGAAGTGCCCAATCCTTCAGGGCTACTGGGGTAGGATCACATCAGCGCTATCCCTAATTTGTCATAAACCCCTCAACGTATCACCCCGCCTCTCTCTTCTTAATATCTGGAAGGCCACCGACCTGTCGAGATCTGAGAGATTATGGGTTACCCTGCGTTGTATGGTTGCAAAACGCAATATAGCCAGAACATGGAAAGGAGTGGCCAAGCCAAGGTTCAGGGACTGGGAAACCGATATGGATTGGTGCATGCAGGCGGAGAGGGTCATATACGAAGGTAGAGGTTGCCCACAAAAATGGACCAGAATCTGGGGTCCTTGGAATGTAAGCAGAGGGCTGATATGTACACCTTTCAGTGACGTTCCTCCATTGTCAGTGGACCACGAATCCAAGTAATGTTTTGTATATGGAGTAATGTATGAGACACGCGACTGCATTGTAAATCCGATGACTCAATATGACAACTGCTGTATTATCGTAATGAGATTGCTGAAAATGATGGAGATGGCACTGCACTGCACCTTTTTAGTTTCTGTCAGTGTTGTTTTTATTTTGTTCACTCAATAAAAAGATTTAGAAAAAAAAAAAAAGAAAGCAAACCTTGGCTTGTGTAAAATATTACATAACTGACAATCATCACATGTGGTAGCACCTAAATGAAACCTACATAGGGGGCTCTTCCCTTTTCCTCTTGTCCTGCAATATGCTGTGGCTTCTGAATTCAGCTCCCAATGTGTGGTACATCATTTTTTGTGTGGGCATGTGTGTTTGCATGTGTGTTTGAGTGTGTGTGTGAGTGAGAGTGGGCACATACGTGCTTGTTTGGGACATGCAATGTGACATGCCTTTAAGTATGTGTAAATTAGGATTAGATGTGAAGTGTTTATAATTCACTAAAAAGTTACAAATTCATAATTTTCTAAGTATGTTCATCTGTTATGTTTTTAAATGCGTGGCCTCAACCTCTAAAGTTATAAGATGTTATTCTTTAAATTAATTTTATTACTTTTATTTTTATCATTTCTTAACATATGTACAATGTGATATATGTGGGTGCTTGCAATTTCTAAAGTTATATGGCTATTTTTTTTAAACAGTTAAATGTATTTTTTTATTTATTAGATTTTGAAACATTGCTACAATGTGATTTATATGGGTGTTGCATGTAATAAAGTAATTTGACCATCATTTTATAATATTGTTTTGCATGAGCTTTTTTTTTTTTACAATTATTTATGTATGGGTGTCAGCAATATGTAAAGTTATTTGACCATTATTTTTGTTTTTACGCTTTAAGACATTTTACTCAGTGCTGTTATTACTATTTCGTGCCCCTGTTTAGATGATTCCCTTGCAATGCGTGAGCGTGGCCACATGTGGTGTGTACCTTGCTTTAAGACTTGACTGGAGCAGAGTTGAGCCTGTTTGGGCTGCAGTACTACTAGCGGATATGTGGATGTAACTTTTGTGGATTGCAAGTGACTTGCATATTTGTAGGTCTGTATTTGCATGTGATCCTTCTTAATTTTCCCTTTCCTCCTACTTTGTAGCGTATACATTGTCCAGGTACTGCCACTTCACCTTACCATGGCCACTTTTACACCTAAAATATAGAATTATGGAGGAGAACTCCACAAATGAGAGACAGGCCAGGTGGAGGCGTAGTTCTATGCCATACCTATAATAAATTCCACTTATGAGTGTATACAAAGTAATACAATGAATTTGTACTTGTAAAGCGCACTGCTACCCTGAGGCTTCCTGGCGCTGAACGCATACTGCTGTGGAACCCTTCCTGGCTTTTCCCTGTGAAATGTCCACTCCTGGGAACCCCCAAGGTGAAGCCAGGCAACACAGCGCTGGTGGGGCCGTTGTGGAGATTAAGCAAGCTATTGCCCAGAGTTGCAGAGTGGGACCCATGATTAGAATAGGCACCGAGGTGAGAATTATCAGGTCCGAGAAAGTTGAGCCCAAGACCCGCCGAGGCGGGAATTGAACCCTGGTCCCAGGCCAGATCTCTGCATCAGGGTCTGCCACTCTAACCATTGAGCCACACTTCTCCACAATCGGTGTACTGCTATACATATTCATAAATGTCCTTGTTAATTGCGCCTTTTTGGAGTGTAATATGCTATGAACGCCACTCACAACTAATTTATTGCATATCTTTTTAGGCACTGGCAATTTCAGATCTCGCCACATAGGTTTGTTAAGTGAAACTGCCACTACAGCCGTCAAATTACAATACCACCTGCAAAAATCTTGTATATGATCAAGCCATTATTCTCCCTTCACTATTGAAAATAAGGAAATAATATCAGATAGCTCGAAACAGTACATTCTATGAATTCAATTTCAGTTTAAATTATAGCAATAACTTTTTGTACAGATGGAAGATGGCCTTGTTAACAGCAAATCTAAGATTAGTTGTTAATTGAAAATAATACTGAAGCTAGAAATTAAAGTAAATAGATTTCTTCTTTAAAGTTATTTAAGAGATATGTAAAATAAACGTATACAACAGAAATGTACTGATTTGACCTGTATAAAAGCAAACATAGCTTACTACAATGCTATTTTTTGTAGGACACAAGTAGACATTATTTAGAAAAGATTCCCGCTTTTCAGATATTTATCCAGAAATGATAGCATAGCATCTTCCTTTCACGCAACTTAGCAAAGGTCCATTCAAGTGAAAAAAGATCTCGCTCGAGACCATGGGGAGCGAAAGTGTGAAAGTCTTTTCTCCTGTTAAAAGATTCATACTCCACTGACATTTATAAAAATAGCCACCTGTACCCGCTTTATTTTAGATTAATAGCAGTCGAAGTAACTCAACAGTTATTTTCAATGTTCATAAACAACAAATGTAACATCTCTAAATTCTCTAGATGTACAAGGTTTCCCTATAACCAAGTTGTTTGGAAAGTTTGACTTTACTGGTCATAAACGTTACTGAGCATGACCACAAGGAAGTGGTGGCTGGTAAGTTTAGGAGGGAGTGGGGCGGACGAGACACACACACATACACATAAGCATACACACTCATGGTCATGCATTCACATGTGCACACACATACAAACACATCCATTCACAACACTCATTACCAAACATTCATACATACATGCACCCAACCACCAAACATTAATTTAAAAAAAACACAGACACTTACCTGCAGCTATGCCTCAGAGGTACCAGGAGGCTTGGGAATGCTGCCTTCCCTCATTGGTTGACCTAAGGTCAGCCAATGAGGGAAGGCAGCAGTCCCAACATCATCACAGAGTGGGATGGGGTCAGTAACACTGCTGACCCCACCCCACTCTTTGATGAAGTGTCACTAATTGACACTCGACCCTGGGTGCCTCAGGGCTTATCATTGAAGCGCGCAGGTGCAAGGCAATCAGTGATGCTACCCCTTGTCACTGAGTGGAGGGCCTTCGGGACCTTTGCTGAGCAGAGGAGGTCACGCCCACAGGAGCTGTGACTTCCTCAGACCAGCAAAGTTTAGCTCAGGCAGCCAGGAACGCCGCTGCTTGACCTGAAAATGAACAGTGTCTGTCAGGCTGACCATTGTTCAGCCTGACAGACACAGTTTGTGAGGGGCAAAAGGTGTGGTGTGGCCCCTCAGCCCCAATGGACCGACCACGGCTGACACAAGGATCTCAATATCAGCTTTTTGTACAGTAGGCTTTAATCTCATGGGCAAAGGATGCTAACTTTCTCATCAATACCAGTACCGAAGTGCAGGTGAATTCTAATGCAAGCACACTCTGCAGTTGAAAACAGGTTGCATTATTATCAAGGCAGGATCATACTCCCAATAACAGATCGCTGGTGGCGTTACCATACAAACTAATATAATCTAAAAACACCCAAACAAACACATAAAATACTGCATGCCTTTGCCATCTACTTTTGGACAAAATATTGAGTTTTGTTTAATATTTTTTAAGTGAGAATGTGATTGATATTAATTTTGTACATTATGTTATAATGATTTGTTTTAGGTTTAGTTTAGGTGCGTGTTGCTAGGTTTGTATGGATATAGATTGGGAAGTTAATTAAGTACTAATTGAATATAATCAGTTGATATTCTGCATTAATATTTTAATTGATTAATAATTTTACATATTGTGTAATCTTTATATATTTTTTTATATTTTAGGTGCAGGCCTCTGGGTTCGTAGGAATATAGAGTAGGAAGTTTATTAAGAAACAATTAATAAACAATTCATTGCTAATTGTTAACTAATTTCATTGATTAGTAATTATGCAAATTGTGCTATAGTTATTTGTTTTAGTTATATTTTAGGTGTAGGCTGCTAGGTTTGTAGGTATATAGGCTGGGAAGTTAATTAAGTGATGATTGAATAATTCATTACAATTAATTATTATATTGTTTAATAATTATGCAAATTGTTTAATAGTTTTTTATTTTACAATATATATTTTATGCAAATTATTATTGTTTATATTAACAGTTTTATATTTTTATTCATAAATTATTACAGTTATTCAAATATGTAATGTGTTTGAAGTGAAGTACTTTCCCTACTGTTGCACAGACTGGAATAGGAATGGTAAAGCTAAACTTTCCAAAGTCCAACACTTTCCCTTCTGTAGCACAGACTGGAGTGGAAATAGTAAATCTTACCCCTCCGAAGTCCAACACTTTCCCTACTCCAGCACAGACTGGAGTTGGAGTAGTACATTTTACCCCTCTGAACTCCAACACTTTCTCTACTGTTGCACAGACTGGAGTGGGAATGGTAAGTTTAACCCCTCCAAAATCCAACGCTTTTCCTACTGTTAAACAGACTGGACTGGGAATACTAAATGTACCCCTCCAAAGTACAACACTTTTCCCACTGTTGCACAGACTGGAGTGGGAATAGTAAATCTCCCCCCCTTCAAAGTCTAATGCTTTCCCTACTGTTGCACAGACTGGAGTGGGAATAGTAAATCTTACCCCTCCAATTTCCAGTGCTTTCCCTACTGTTGTATAGGCTGAAGTAGGAATAGTAAATTTAACCCCTCCTAAGTCCAACGCTTTCCTTACTGTTGTACAGACTGGAGTAGGAATAGTAAATTTAATCCCTCCGAAGTCTAATGGTTTCCCTACTTTTTATAAGAATTTTTGTAAATGTGTTTTTTTTGGGGGGTTTTTAAATTTGCACTATTTTATTTATTGTCTAAGTTAATTAATATATTTTTGTTATGGAATTGTTTATATTTTTATGGTTTCATTGTGTATGGAATATTTCTATATATATATATATATATATATATATATATTACTGTGAAAATTCAGCATATATATATATGTATCTCTCTCAATAAATATATATATACATTTTACATGCACAGTAAAACCATTTTATGTATATATACACATATATATATATATATATATATATATATATATATATATATATATATATATATATATATATATATATGAGAGAGAGAGAGATAGATGCATATATATATATATATTTGTCACCAAGCAAGTAACACGCTGCACTCTCCCAGATTTGATAAAGATTTATTGAAGCCAGTTACACTCCTTCTCCACCTACGCGTTTCGACCAGCAGGTCTTGGTCACGGTGTCTAGCGTTAGTCCCTCCACGCTTTCCACTATTTATACCAAAAACCCAGTGAACAATTTATGATGCATACTGGGAATGGTAGTTCACTTTAAAAAAATAGCATATATATGCATGCCAACATTAAAATGTTAAATCATTATGTGATATCTGACAATTACATTAATCTTATAAAATAATTAGGGCGATTATACCAAATTATACAAATATATAAAGCAGTATTGGTTTTCTGAAAAGATACATGTGACATGGATTCACATTAGTATGATCATAAATATGATCAAATAGAATTAGTCTTAGTGACTAAAACGCGCTTTCGCGCTAACGTTACATGATTGGCTCAGTGTCCACAATTAGAACATTTTAACTAATTATGCATGTCTGCATCTCTTTCCATTCATGTATCCCTCACGATCTTTCTTTGTTTATGGGCTCAGTGCCCCAATAACTGCAAGACATTTCATATTTTATATTGGTCAAAGGTCTAAAAGTCTTTTACAGATTTGATATTTTGGTTCCTTTTTATAATATTTCACTCCTTGTTAAGTAATGTTTCATTTCTTCTGATTACAGTACAGATGCCACGGTATCCTTACAGATGTATGTGTAATTCTTCATCCCCGTTAAGTCCCATCGGGGATTTGGTCTTAAATCTTATTATTAACCTAGATTCCAGGCGTCTTAGTTTTAGAGTTCTATTCCCACCTCTCTCATGGATGGGTACCGTTGCCAACCCACTATATGTCATATCCTGCCATGTTTTTCTCTCATGCGTTGTCATATGTTTTGCCATGGCATATGTCAAGTCTCTGTTCTGTATAGCCCGTATGTGTTCTAGGATGCGTTTGTTTAAGGGACATATCGTGCTCCCAATGTAGCGTTTCCCGCAATGGCATTCCAACATATACACCACATGAGTTGTTTTACACGTTATGGTATCGTTGATGTTGGAGGTTTTGCCTTGTGGATCCTTAATTGTTTTCATACTTCTCCCGATTTTACAGGCCTTACATTGGCTGCATTTCTTAAATCCCCTTTGCATTCCTTGTAACCACATACTTGGCTGATTCATTTCAAAGTGGCTTCTGACCAATTTATCAGACAACGATGGTGCCTTTCTGTAGGTTATTTGCGGTTGATCACCCAACTCTTTGCCGATGTCTGGATCTTTACTTAGGATGTTCCAGTATTTTTTGAGGGATTTGCGAATTTTAAAACTCTCTTTGCTGTATGTCATCACCATTCTTATAGGTTCTTTTTGTTGCGTCTCCGTATTCACATCATTTTTGTTGATCAATGTTTCAGCTCTTGTAAGGCACCTAGCTTTCATTTCTCCCCGTTTGATATCATTATATCGATAGCCTCTTTGTAAAAACCGTTTTTTGGTGTCTTTAAATTTAAGATTCATCTCTTTTCGTGTTTGAGCAGTTCCTCTTCATCCTGATAAATTCACCGTATGGTATATTTCTTTTTAATGTCTCTGGATGGAAGCTCTTACCGTGTAGCACACTATTAGTTGCCGTGCTTTTCCGGTAGACAGTTGTTTCTATTTGATCTGCTTTTACATATACTTTAGTATCCAAGAATACAATTTCACTTGAACTGATATTATAGGTGAATTTCAGGCCAACATTGTTGTTGTTCAATATGTTGAAGAACTCTATAAACTCATTCTCGGTTCCATTCCAAAGGAGGAAGAGGTCATCTATAAAACGCAGCCACAATGCCACTTTGGCTACGTGATGGTCATTTTCTTCTCTCCAAGCTATGGTCTTCTCCCACCAACCCATTACTAGGTTGGCGTAGCTTGGAGAGAAGGAAACTCCCATGGCAGTTCCGCAGCATTGGGAGTACATGTTCTTATTAAAAAGGAATACATTGTTCCTTAAACAAAGTTCTATCATTTCAATGACCATCTGGCAGTGTTGAAGTTGTTCTATAGGTTTTTGTTTCAAGAAATATTTAATCGCTTTTATGCCTATGTTATGATCAATAGACGTATAAAGAGACACTACGTCAATGGTTACCAGCATCTAATCCTTACACCATCCGGTGTTCATAAGCATTCTCAAGAAATCCCCAGTATCCTTGATGTATGATGTTAGGGTTGGGACCATTGGGGCCAGAAAGTAATCCACATATGTGGAGATGTTTTCATATAGGGACCCACAGCTGGAAATAATGGGTCTCCCTAGTGGCTTTGTTAGCGTTTTATGTACCTTCGGGAGGAAATAGATGGTTGGTATTATCGGATCATTATTACTCAAATATTGTACCTCCTGATCATTTAGTAAACCCTTCTCCTGCCAGTTCTTAAGCTTGGTATTCAAGTCTTTTACCATGTCATTTATAGGATTTCTCTTGAGCTTTTCATAGTTATTGATGTCATTTAGTTGTCGCATTGCTTCCATAATATAATCATCCTTGTTTAAAATAACTATGTTCCCTCCCTTGTCGGCGGGTTTTATCTCTATTAGAGTATTATTCATAAGTGACTCCAACGCTGCGCGTTCCTGCTTACTGAGATTCTCTTTGTTATCTCCATGTTTAACATTGCTCATTTTTTCCAATTCCATGGTTACTAACTCATAAAAGGTGTCTATCTTATTCCCAGGATGTAATGCTGGGCAGAATTTAGATTTATTTTTAAATTTTGTGATCAGGTGTTTGTCCGTTCTTATACCCATCTCCTGTAGCAGTTGTGTGTCAGGGATGTTCTCCTCATTTATTTCATTTGCTAGGCTATACGCTGTTCTTAAATTCGAAATTTCTCCAATTGTAAACTCTTGTATTGGTTCTTCTATTGAATTGTTGCTCATTTCCACATTTACTGCACTTTGTCTCTCTTGTCTGCTGAAGTACTTGGCCAACTTTAATTTCCGTACATATTTGTAAAGATCTATTTTAGTTTCTACAATGTCAAAATGCTTTTCCGGACAGAATGTAAGTCCTTTATTTAAAAGGCTTTCTTCAGCTCTTGTTAAGATTGATGATTAAATATGGTTCCTTTGACTTCTCATCCTCTACGTCTTGGTCACCCGATTGCGAAGATGGTATCCTTTTGTTTTTTCCTGAGCTTCTTCTGGTTTTGCGTCGTTTGATTTTGTTGTTGACTGGCAGCTCCCCCTTCCTCTTCCTCGTTTGGTACCCCGTCCTCCTCCTCTTCCTCTTGGCATTTGTTGATCCAGATACACTAATTTCATTTCGTCTAAAAAAGTGGTACGTTTTCCTGGTAGTATTAGGCCCTCCCCTTCACTGAAGTCTGTGTCTGACTCGCTTCCTGTGGTATTAGGGGATTCTTGTGGTGGCTTTTTGTTAACACTCAGATGTTGCTTTAATGTTTCAAATCTTTTTGCAAATGTTAATATTGTACCACAATCATAGTCGTGTTCATCCCTTCTGAACTTACGTTCTTTGCGTTCTTCAACATCACTTTCGTGTTTGTCAAGGTTACGTTCCATTTCCTTCCTTAATTTCTTGGATTCGTCCTCTTGTTCACATGTCAAAATACGAGCCTCAAGCTCGGCTATATTTTTGTGCAAGTCTTGCACATCCATTTTAGCGTATTTGACTATTATGAGCATCATATTATGCGAACACTGCATATTATTTCTGCCCCACTCTTCCAGCATTTCTGGTTTCGTGTCGGGGTGGTTAGGTAGGGTAAAAATCCGAAGGCCTCTGGGTACTCTTTCACATTCTATGTATTTTTCAAGCGTGAGAATTTCCCAGCTCTTGGTTATTTCCTTTTTAATAGTCTCTCTCCAATTGGATATACATTTGTTTTAATGTCGCTTCTCCTGAACTGGTTAATTTAGCATCCTCTCTTCCGTGGCTTAAAGATTTATTGCCTTTTTGAAACATTAATTCCGCCCTTTGGGCACGTTTCACTGCTCTCTCCTCCATGGTTCTCACTGAACAAACCTAATTTAAGTCAGATATGCACAATCAATATACGTGTCCCCGACTCTGATTGAAAATAGGACTATGCAGTTTAAAAGGAGTTATTGCATGTATTTGAATGGCTTCTATCAATTGTAATCTTTCTTATCTGGGCAGTGTTACTTTCTTCGCGGGAGCTACTGGTCGCACTTCGTGTGCTGCTCGTAGTTCCCTACCACTCGCTGCGACTCTCCTGTGTGTGCCTGTACGTAGGGCCTGCTTCGCGCTCTCACCTCTTTTTTCCTTCCTTTTTGGAGATGGCGCTGCAGTCACGGGAAGCGTCTCCTCTCCCCTTACGATCCTGATGTAGCGTAGGCTCACACACTGAGCGTTTCCCCTTATAGATCCTCTTCAAAGTTGAACCGGCCGGTTCAATTCTACTGCAGTGCAAATCCAAGCGGCACTCCGATAGAGCATGAGCCGCGTTCCGGTAATTTCTGTCCAACTTTGGCGGTGTCTGAGGAAAGCATACGTCGGGCGCTCCTTCGTTTAATCCATTCTTCAACAAAGCAGTCCAAGAACGAAGGGCGCACTTTTCACAGCTGGTGCGCGTGGCGGGGCCGGACTTGCCCCGAAAAGCAATTTGTCACCAAGCAAGTAACACGCTGCACTCTCCCAGATTTGATAAAGATTTATTGAAGCCAGTTACACTCCTTCTCCACCTACGCGTTTCGACCAGCAGGTCTTGGTCACGGTGTCTAGCGTTAGTCCCTCCACGCTTTCCACTATTTATACCAAAAACCCAGTGAACAATTTATGATGCATACTGGGAATGGTAGTTCACTTTAAAACCTCACGATCTAAACAAAGAAAGATCGTGAGGGATACATGAATGGAAAGAGATGCAGACATGCATAATTAGTTAAAATGTTCTAATTGTGGACACTGAGCCAATCATGTAACGTTAGCGCGAAAGCACGTTTTAGTCACTAAGACTAATTCTATTTGATCATATTTATGATCATATTAATGTGAATCCATGTCACATGTATCTTTTCAGAAAACCAATACTGCTTTATATATTTGTATAATTTGGTATAATCGTCCTAATTATTTTATAAGATTAATGCAATTGTCAGATATCACATAATGATTTAACATTTTAATGTTGGCATGCATATATATGCTATTTTTTTAAAGTGAACTACCATTCCCAGTATGCATCATAAATTGTTCACTGGGTTTTTGGTATAAATAGTGGAAAGCGTGGAGGGACTAACGCTAGACACCGTGACCAAGACCTGCTGGTCGAAACGCATAGGTGGAGAAGGAGTGTAACTGGCTTCAATAAATCTTTATCAAATCTGGGAGAGTGCAGCGTGTTACTTGCTTGGTGACAAATTGCTTTTCGGGGCAAGTCCGGCCCCGCCACGCGCACCAGCTGTGAAAAGTGCGCCCTTCGTTCTTGGACTGCTTTGTTGAAGAATATATATATATATACATGTTGAATCTTCACAGTAACACATTTTAAATATTTAAAAAATTTATATAATGTAAATATGTAATTGTAATAATTATGTTATTCTATATATCTATATATATTTATATAAGCACAAACACATATATACATATATGTGTTTGTGTGTTTATATAATTATATATTTATATATAGTATTAAACACTAGTGGAATGTATTTAATTTAAATTATATTAAATTTATATAATAAAATATAGAACATTTAATACTCTAAACTCTATTAATATTTAAAAAATCTATATTTTTGTATATTTTTTGACGATATTAGCTCCAACAATATTTTTTTCTGATATTTTTGCAGCTACCCTTATGTACAGGGACACGATATTTTGGTAAACGATATTTTTGACAAGATATTTGTGTCAAATTATATGGTTTACCTTGATATTGTGCCAGTGATCCCCTCATTTTGCCAGTAAATGCCCACTTCCTTCCTACTTTACACAACTCTCCAGCTTCTTGGACTTCCCATGTTTTCATGGATGTTTGTTTCTTTGTCAAAACTTTCACTCACTTTCTTCCTACTGACCAACCAGTCCTTCCAAGTATCTAGTGGTCACTTCGAAAATCTGTCCACAGCTACATAATGAATTAATATCAAAGGGCTTAGTTTAGAGTTTGGCAGAGTGGGTACTCTATCACCATGAAGACGAAGTACACTCTTTGCCAAACTCTCGGTCCGGGATGGGTGGACCAGCAGTATGTTGATGATGAAGCATACTCCTGTTCCATTTTGACATACTCCTCCGATGGCCCAATGGTCTGCCAGAGGTAAGCCATCTGACCATCTGTCCAATTTATAGTGGGCGGTCAGATTGGCTTTTTTTGCTCTCTGTCAGCACCAGGTAAACCTGGCTATGAGAAAACTCCCATGGTGTGGGGGCCATTAGTTTTACATTTTTTGAAAACAAGCATCTGCTTTTAGAGTTTATTTTTGAAAAATGTAAAACTTTCAGAAGTTTTGTGTAAGCGCCCATCACCAATGACGGACTCACATCAAACTTTACACTGGTTCTGTATGAGTCGACGTGAAATTCTGTCATCCTATAACCCTACCTTGAAGTCAATGGTCAAATCTTTCATTGGAATGTCATACTCACATAGTGAAATTTTCTTGAATTGTATAAAACTATTTTCCTATTCTGTCATATTCAACTCATGCAGTGTTTTTCAAGTGGAAAGAGCTCAATGGAAAATGAGTACTGTTGAAACCATCCCTGCAAGACAGAAGGATTTTCTACCAATTTACAAGCCACACCCATGGCACTACTTTTTGTAAGAGGCTGTTTGCCCAAATGATTAGATTTTACTTTCAGATTTAGAGAAAACAATTTTGTTGAAATTTGGAAATTGTGTAACCTATTTCAGTGATATTTTTTATGTGGCTTAGTGAATTCATTGGTTCCTGTATAACATACAAGTCAGATGTTCCAATCATGGAAAAATATCGCAGGTGATTAAACATCATTGCAAAACACTGCAAGTAGCCTGCAAGTCATAGCCTCACATTCCTGAAACTTTAACTCATTATTACAGTCTTCTAACTCAAAGAGAATGTTGTCTATGTTGTTATGGTTTTAAGTAATATGAGTCAAATCATGTGTTAGTTTCTTAAGGGAACAATAGGCCCCTGCTCCTAACTCCTGTTGACAAAAGTCTGCTGCTAATTTCATATATTGCACTTTGCACTTATCACCCACTGGAACAGTTTGCCTGCTCCTGCATTATTGATAAATCGAAATGCTTTGAAGGTGTTAGACATGATTTCTTTTTAATGTTGTTCATGTTATTATTTATTTATTTATTTATTTATTTTTTTATTCCTCATTTGCCTCAGACCACAGTTGACAAAACAGTAGGACATCTGTTACCGTTACTCAACTATAAGGAGACGTAAGCGTCAAGATGGAACCGTGGGACAACACACGCCTACCGGTAAAGACTCTCCCACATATTGTCACTGATCCCACTTATTAATTGGGATTGATCTTGCTCTCTTCTGGTATCCCATGACCCGAGACTGTTTTTGTTGGCCAGTTAGAGTATTAGGACCTCGGAGGGGGCCCAACACAGTCAGAGAGCATCCGGGAGGCTTAATCATAGGAACCAGGTAGTTGTTATTGAAACAATCAGTGCGACTGGGTCCACTTCACCAAACAATCCCATACTACTCTTTTCTTGCTACTCTGCAATCTGGTCAAATCCATCTGTGAGATTTTATATAAGGAGGACAGCCATTCTGCGTGTGTAGGCGGTGTAGCCTCTACCCATTTCTTACAGATTTCTCGCCTGGCTAGCAGTATTGCGTAAAAGGAACCCCCTGGCAGGCCCTGTTACTGCCCCAACTATACCAAAAATAACCAAAGGGAGAGAGATGTTAACGGGAAGCTCCAGAATGTCCGATATAGTTGCACCAATTCTCTCCCAATATTCAATTATCATGGGACAGTCTTTAAACATATGGACATCTGAAGCATCCACCAAACCACACTTCTTACAGTTAACCGGGGACCCTTTGCTATTTTAGAGAGTCGTGCTGGGGATAAGTAGGCCCTATGGATGGTAAAATAGTGATTCCTTCTTAACCAAGACGGTTTTACCGTGGCATATAAAGTATTGAAGGAAATTTGCCATAGCTCTTCCAGTTGATCATTTGGTATGAGAGTTCACGATTGTTCGTCAGCGAGTTTGAAAGCTCCGTCAATGGCTTCTTCAATGGCCAAATAAATAAAGGAGACCTCCTTCCTCCCCATTGGCTTGGTTACTAATTGCTCCTCCAAGATATTCCCCAGACCAATAGGTTTTTTAAGATTCTGGAACCAACTCTGAAGTTGCAGATATTTAAATCTAGACATACCTCCCTCTAGTCTATCATAGAGTGATGACCAGGATTTTAGGGCGCCATCAGAAGCCAGATCCCTCCACTCTTTCAATCCCGCTGTCCTAAGTGGTGTTGCTAGTTTATCTTTTAAGCAATCAGGAGCTCCTGGAGAATCCCACAGGGGGCCATGCTTGAAAAGTAGTTTAGGCCAGTACATTGTTTAATCCTAGCCCACATACGAGCCATCCCCTGTAAAACCTTCAGTCTGATCTTTTAAAGAACTTCTGGTCCCCATATTTAAACAAAAATCCGTCCTGTGGGAGATTTCCTCCTTTTAACAATGTCAGAAAACATGGCCCCCATCCCTATTTGATCTGGAGTCTTTAGCAACATTCTTGAATGTGTCAACTGGAATGCCCAAGCATAATTTTGCAGGTCTGGTAGTGTTAAACCCCCCTTCTCCCTCCTGCGCCTGAGCTTCTTCCAAGCTATCCTCGTGGCCCTATATGCCCAAACAAATTGCCTGTTGGAATTTATCAATCTCCCGCTTATCAAAATGTAAAGGTATGGTGTCAAAAAGAAAAGTAATTTTTGGGAGTATGGCCATCTTGATCAAATTAATCCTGCCCAAAATGGTCAATGGGAGATGAGCCCAAGATTTCATGAGCCTCTGGCATTCTTTGGAAACATTAGCCAAATTGGTCCCTGAGATCTTATCAATGTTTTGAACAATCCTGACCCCCAAGTATCTCATTTCATGCTTAACTTGGTACTGACATTCAGGTAGGTTCCACGCCATAATCTCTGTCTTTCCGGCATTAACCTCATATCCAGAAACCCGTCCGAAGTCTCGTGCCAACTTAATTACCAGGGAAAAAGATGTCTCCAGATCAGAGGAGAGGATCAAAACATCATCAGCATAGAGTGCCACCTTCCTCTCCCATTCCCCAAACCTAAAAGGCAAAATACCTGGCTCATCCCTCAAACGCTGAGCAAATGGTTCGATATAAAGATCAAAAAGGAGCGGGGAGAGGGGGCAGCCCTGTCTTGTTCCTCTGGTAATTTTAAATGAATCAGTCAATCTACCATTGACTAGGAGCCTAGCCGAGGGATCCTGATAGATGAGTTGAATGACACAACAAAATTTGTCCCCAAAGCCAAACCTATCCATTACTGCCGAAAGATATACCCAGTTAACCATGTCGAACGCTTTAGTAGCGTCGAGTGTCATTGCAGCCAAAGGTAACAAAATGTTATTATTGATTGTAATGGTTTTAGGTAACCAAACAATAAATACATACCCAAAGAGAACTAATTTTAAGTTTCCAAAGTGGCATGAAGTTTTATATTGGTTTGTTTTTGCTGTTCAGTCTGGAGGAAACAAGTGTCTCTGTTTATCTTCTGGATTAGAAAGTACTTTTGCTATATCACTTCCTGAATCCCTCTGCGGACATAAAATATTCGTTGACATTTTTAGTGTGTGTCATTGATACATCATTTGCATACACAGATTGTTGTATATATATCTTGGGGTGACTGAGAGTGCCTGTGGCTTGATGGCACATTTGTGTTTTCTTATGGGCAGGAAAGGGGTTCCAAGGGTAAGCTGTGAGTGCTTTGTTGAATTTGCTGACCAACGGAGCATGTCTTATGGAAGGATCTTTGAATCAATGCGATATCTCATGGTTTCTAAGAGTCAGTTGAGGGTGTCTGAGGTTTGGCTGTGGGTTGGGAGGGATGCTTGAGGTGTCTGATGTCCAGTAGAGATCGTAACTATGGGCCAACTGGTGGTCTGTGGGGATCAGTTGAGGGGAGATCTAATGATTGTCTGAATGAATATTGTCCCGATGAGTGGATCTGATGGCCAGCTGAGGGGGAATGTAGATCTATGAGTGTAAAGTGATGGCTTCTGGTCTCCATTTGATGGTCTAAAAAGTAGACAGAGGGTGAACGGAGGGTGTCACGGTACTGTCTGTGTGTTTGTGTGGAAAAAACGGAGTTCCATCATGGAAATTATGTGGCACATTGGCCCACCACAGGTACACAATGGGCATTAACTGATGTAAGAAGTATTAGGAGTCATCATGGGTTTCACTGTCATGTGGATGATACAAGTAATTTGCTGTTTCACATGGTCTGTCCGGATTTGTGACATTTATTAGGACTTAATGTATCGGCAGAGACTGAATATGGGCACTAGGGCGCTAGGCTACTTTTAACCAGTTCTCGGATCATCTTCTTCAACACCTTAAATATGGTGAAAGATTGGCCAGTCCTAACTTTGCAAGGGAGGAATAATGCAATGCGTAGCGCTACAATCATGTACTTCGTTATGCAGAAATAATGTCAGGCATCCTAAGACAGTCCGGCAGTTCGTTAGCAGCAATATTGGCAATGTGTATTACAACAGTCAGCCTCTTCGATAACAGTTGCCCCCCCACACGTATCAACGATGACACAAAGTACAGCTTCTCACTCTGGCCCCAGTACTGCCACTCCTGAACGCAGTAGATGCCCCACTCTGAGCCGATGCAAAGGCTCACGCCGCCAGAAGGACTGAGAGGCCAAGAGAGTGTCCCTCCGAGCCCGCGCCCCACCCAGGCAGTGATCCACGTTACCTGGGGGCGCGACCCCACTCTCCTCTCCTCCTTCAGCGAACTGGGCCTTCCATGTAGAACTTTCTCAATGGGCCTCAGCGGCTTGGCCTGGCAGCTCAGCCCATCCAGGCTGCCGGTCTGGGCCGCGACTGTTAGGAAGTTCTCAGGCGGCCGCAGGGCACACGTGCCCCATGCCCCTGAGATTACGTTACTCCGGGTGCACTTCACCACAGCATCCTCCGGGTCTCCTCTGGCACAAAGCCACACACACAACGCTGATGGGACTTCGCGTCGACTCCGAGTGCACGCTCACCAGGCACTCCTTCCTGCGGTCTCGGTTGGCACCAAGACCCGCACACCACATTGCAGAGACTCACTTTCTTCCGGTGCACACGATGATCAGCCGATCACCTCCACAGTCCAAGGTTGCACCAAAGCACGCACACTGCTTCACTGAGACTTACTCCAACTCCGGTGCCCCGATTTCCAGGCGCTCTTCACCAACGCCTTCGGCCGCACCCCGACACGCTCACCGTGTCCGAGCCTCACTTCTCCTCCGGTGCACTCGATGACCAGGCGCTCCTCACCAGCGCCTCCGGTGCACCACGATGCGCACCCTGCGCATCTGAGACTCACTCCACTTCCGATGCACACGTTGACCAGGCGCTCCTCACTGCTTCCTGTGCACCACGACACGCACCCTGCGTGTCCGAGACTCACTTCACCTCCGATGCACCCGCCGACCAGGCGCTCTTCACCAGCGCCTGCGGTGCACCACAACACGCACCCTGCGCATCCGAGTCTCACATCACCTCCGATGCACATGCTGACCAGGCGCTCTTCACCAACGCCTGCTGTGCACCACAACACACACCCTGCGTGTCCGAGACTCACTTCACCTTCGGTGCACACGGTGACCAGGCGCACTTCACCAACGCCTCCTGTGCACCACGACACGCATCCTGCACGTCCCAGTCTCACGTCACCTCCGATGCACACGCTGACCAGGCGCTCTTCACCAATGCCTGCGGTGCACCACGACACGCACCTAGCGCGTCCGAGTCTCACTTCACCTTCGGTGCACACGGTGACCAGGCGCTCTTCACCAACGCCTCCTGTGCACCACGACACGCACCCAGCGCGTCCGGGTCTCTCTTCTCCTCCGTGTGTCCAAGATCACAGGGCACACCTTCCGAGGGTCTCAAGCTGCCACAACACGCGCCCACCACGTCGCTTGAAACTTCTCCGGAAACTTTTATATTCCTGTGTTTCCAAACAGGGAGCCAGCTCACCTCGGGCCCTTGGGGGGTAACAAGATACAGCACAAAGCACAGTCTTCTTCAAGCAGGGGGACCCAGTGCACAAAGCACAGTCCCAACAGCCTCTTCCTTGGTTAAAACAGCAAACTGCAGACCAGCCCCAGATCACGAAGCAAGGGTTGGTCCTTCCCCAGCAGTCTCTTCAGTTGTTCCTTCCTTAGCAGAGGTTCCTCTTGACCACGAAATGGGTCCAAGCCTTTTCAGTCTCAATCCATTTCTATTCCATTCCCCCCGTTCAGGGGTCTCAGCTCTCCTAGTTATACCCCTAAACGTCTTTGAAGTTCGTTGTGCTCAGGGGTCCCTGACCCCTGCCTTAATCAGTTCTGGGTGTCTCCCTCCCAGTGTCACCATTCTCCCTTTGATCTTGGGGGTCTGGATCCTTAATCACTTAGCCGGAGATGGGTCAATTGTTTTATAGCCGCAACCCAGGCCTCTTCACCTCCCGGTGCTTTTCCTCGCCTGCTCTCCAGCTGCAGTTCAGCCTGGTGCCATCTCAACCCCTCCCTGGGTCAAGACCTCCCCGGCTCCTCTCCCCTCTCAGATCCAGACAGTCAATCCACATTCAGCAGAGACACACAGAAATGCTTAAAGCACAAAACTCAGCCACTTTCTAAAAGTGTGGCTTCTGAACACACAGTGATAAAACCACTTTTATAGAAAGATGTGTTATGCCGCTGTGAGTTCATACATACTAAACTTCACCTCTCCATTTTAAACTTATGGGAAACTAGGCTAACAAACACAATACCCAGCCTCCCCATTCTGTCCTATGGGCAGAATGGCCTTTCACCAGTGAAAAACGAAATGGAGTGTTTTCCACTGTCAGGACATAACACACACCTCAGTATATGTCCTGACTTTTATTTACACTGCACCCCGCCCGGGGGCTACCCGGGACCTACCACAGGGGTGCCCACTGTGTACGAAAAAGGGAAAGTGAGGCCTGACAAGTGGTTACACTTGTCAGGACAACATGCTAACTTAGCAAACTGCGTGCATGCCCTACACTGCAGGCCTGAGTTCCCTTCTCCGCGCACCTTTGCATTACTAGCCCTGGCACACACAGTGCACATCACTAAGGACTTTACTTGTAAAGCAACATACCAATCATGGCCAACCAAATACCATTACACTTTACACAGGGAACACTTGTACTTTGACACTGATCAGCAGTGGCAAAGTACCCAAAGCATCTAAATTGGCAACTCTATGTCAGGAAAACGGACTAGGGGGAAAGCAAAAAGTTTAGGGAACTTTAGCCAAAAAGGCCAAGTCCTACACAACCCCCTCCCAGCCAAAAGCAAGGGTAGACCAATCATTACCTTGATGGACTTCCCTGCTTCGGGCGATAGAACCAGGATGCAGGCCCTCTACCACAGGGACACCCTCCAGTTCCATGCCTTCCTGACCTCAGGGGGTCTTCTTGATCACTACTCCCTGAGCCAACAATGCTGTTCCATCGATCCCTCCCGGCCAGGGGGACCCCTCCAGGTGTGCTGGACCCATGCCAACCCCACCCTGGAGTGGTACCCTGGGAAGGCCCATCCGTCAGGATACTACCTTCAGTCATCCTGCCCTCCAGGCTAAAAGTGGGTTTACCCTGGTCACTTCTAGGGGACCCAGCCCCACTGGCTGGACACTGTCCCACGGGTATTCTCACTGGGAAACACAACCCTTTTTTATCCTTCCATTTATTTTTCTGGGCCTGCCACTTAGGAATGGCACCCACAAACTTGAGGACGGAAGGAGCTCTGGCTACAGACCCCCCACGCCCTCCTGACGCTAGGTGTCCTTCCTCACACCTCTGGCAAGTAGGCACTAGGCTTCCACACGGGGGCTCTCCTACGGCCCCCCCCCAGTTTCCTGGGTGGTGCTGCTGATCCCTGGGGGTACTGCTTACTCTTCCTCCCCCTCTTTTGAGACAAGGGGCTAGCCAACAACCCCTCCTCACTACTCTGGGATCTCCTTGCACCACTTGGCCCTTCTTCCCTCTCTGGGGCCTTTTCAGGCCCCTGGACCCATGACCAGAGGTCCGGTTCTTGTGCAGGCTCCCGGGAATCAAGGAGCCCACACCTTAACCCGGGTTGGCGCAATCCTGGAAAATAATTTCTGACCCTAGGCTCCCCTGGGGCCAAATTGGATGACCCCTCCAAATCATTTACCATGCTAACCACTACCCAATCTTCCAGTGCACACTTGTACTCATCCACACTTGGCACTGGCTGTGCGCTGCCACCATTCGAACTGGACTCTGCTTGTTTACCCTTAATGTCCAGTTCCCTCATGCTTAACTCATGAGCGAAGAGAATTCGTTTCTCTTCCAACGCGAGAGCGTTCCTGCTCTCCTCTGCTTGAGTTTTAAGTCTTAACACCGCCAGCTCATGCAGTCTGACCCTTTGGTATTCCTCCAACTCCTCTGGTGAAAAACTCCTCCCTGAATGGCTAATACCAGCCCCTGCGGCTGGTCCCTCCACTGGCAAATCCTGTGGACCAAATCCATTCCCTGGCTCATCCTTATCCACCTCAACATCTCCCGTCTCTCCTGAGCCTCTTTGGCTTCCCACCAGGCCCTCAAGGCCACTTGCAGCTCCTCCTTCTTGGCACTACCCTTCATGGGACATCCCAAAGCTCTGCAGAATTTCCTCAACTGATCAACCTTGTAGGTAGACAATACCTCAATGTTAAACTCTAATTCTGCAGCCCCAGCCTCACCGGCTATCTGGCTCCCCTCCTGAGACATGATGTGTGGTTTAAAGGTTACTTAACAATAGAACCAACAATTCAAAAGAATATGTTGTTGCGTCGTGGTCTGCGATCAATTTGTGATGTACACCAATTACTGTGAGTGGTTTTGCACACACGTGTTTCAATTACGTTAGGATGGTATCCCACTGCTCTGCCGCCAAATGTTGGAAGCCGGAGTCCCCGTCCCACACCACTGTCACTAAATGCGAGACCCGGGACTCCTCCCTCAACGTTAGGCCAAGTAAGGACACCGTTTGAGATAGCCCCACTCACCCCCTTAGTAGCTTGGCACGAGCAGCCAGGCCTATCTCCAAGGCACGAGTGTACAGTATGTGCAACCACGCTCACAGCAACCCACTGGTGACACCACAAATGAACTCCACACGAGTTTGATAAAACGAGTATAAACTTTATGTAAAAAGATATATGATCAGACCACACGATACATAAGCCAACATATAATAAAGGGTAATATTCGTTATGGCTGGCTGGTAGGTTCAAATCCCAACCCCCCCGCTTTCAAAATGCTATGCTGGTCGTAATGCTAGAATCACACACGTTGCAAAGGGCAGACAATAGTGCGTTGCGTAACGATACAATCCTGTGCAGGGCAAAGGAGAAATAATACAATGCGTAACGATACACCCCGGTACCTGCAATGGGAGAAATAATGCAATGCGTACCGCTACAATCATGTACTGCGCAATAAAGGAATAATGCAATGTGTCACACCCCAATCACATACTTTGCAATGAAGAAATAATGCGATGCGCACCGCTACAATCATGTACTTTGCAATGAAGGAATAATGCAATGCGTAGCTACAATCATGTACTTTGCAATGAAGAAATAATGCAATGCGGGCCGCTACAACCCTGTACTTTGCAAGGGAGGAATAATGCAATGCGTAGCGCTACAATCGTGTACTTCGTTATGCAGAAATAATGTCAGGCGTCCTAAGACAGTCCGGCAGTTCGTTAGCAGCAATATTGGCAATGTGTATTACGACAGTCAGCCTCTTCGATAACAGTTGCCCCCCCACACATATCAACGATGACACAAAGTACAGCTTCTCACTCTGGCCCCAGTACTGCCAGTCCTGAACGCATTACGGGCCCCACTCTGAGCCGAAGCAAAGGCTCACGCCGCCAGAAGGGCCGAGAGAGTGTCCCTCCGAGCCCGCGCCCCGCCCAGGCAGTGATCCACGTTACCTGGGGGCGCGACCCCACTCCCCTCTCCTCCTTCAGCGAACTGGGTCTTCCGTGTAGAACTTTCTCAATGGGCCTCAGCGGCTCGGCCTGGCAACTCAGCTCCTCCGGGCTGCTGTTCCGGGCCGCGACTGTTAGGAAGGTCTCAGGCAGCCGCAGGGCACACGTACCCCACGCCCCTGAGATTACGTTACTCCGGGTGCACTTCACCACAGCACCCTCCGGGTCTCCTCTGGCATGAAGCCACACACACAATGAGGATGGGACCTCACGTCGACTCCGAGTCCACGCTCACCAGGCACTCCTTCCTGCAGTCTCGGTTGGCACCAAGACCCGCACACCATGTTGCAGAGACTCACTTTCTTCCGGTGCACTCGATGATCAGCCAATCACCTCCACAGTCCCAGGTTGCACCAAAGCACGCACACTGCTTCACTGAGACTTACTCCAACTCCGGTGCCCCGATATCCAGGCGCTCTTCACCAACGCCTTCGGCCGCACCCCAACATGCTCACCGTGTCCGAGCCTCACTTCTCCTCCGGTGCACTCGACGACCAGGCGCTCTTCACCAGCGCCTCCGGTGCACCATGACGTGCACCCTGCACATCCGAGACTCACTCCACTTCCGATGCATACGTTGACCAGGCGCTCCTCACTGCCTCCTGTGCAGCACGACACGCACCCTGCGCGTCCGAGACTCACTTCACCTCCGATGCACCTGCCGACCAGGCGCTCTTCACCAGCACCTGCGGTGCACCACAACACGCACCCTGCGCATCCGAGTCTCACGTCACCTCCGATGCACACGCTGACCAGGTGCTCTTCACCAACGCCTGCTGTGCACCACAACACGCACCCTGCGCGTCCGAGACTCACTTCACCTTCGGTGCACAGGGTGACCAGGTGCTCTTCACCAACGCCTCCTGTGCACCACGACACGCACCCTGCGCATCCGAGTCTCACGTCACCTCCGATGCACATGCTGACCAGGCGCTCTTCACCAACGCCTGCGGTGCACCACGACACGCACCTAGCGCGTCCGAGACTCACTTCACCTTCGGTGCACACGGTGACCAGGCGCTCTTCACCAACGCCTCCTGTGTACCACGACACGCACCCAGCGTGTCCGAGTCTCTCTTCTCCTCCGTGTGTCCAAGATTACAGGGCACACCTTCCGAGGGTCTCAAGCTGCCACAACACGCGCCCACCGCGTCGCTTCAAACTTCTCCAGAAACTTTTATGTTCCTGTGTTTCCAAACAGGGAGCCAACTCACATCGGGCCCTTGGGGGGTAACATGACACAGCACAAAGCACAGTCTTCTTCAAGCAGGGGGACCCAGCGCACAAAGCACAACCCCAACAGCCTCTTCCTTGGTTAAAAAGCAAACTGCAGACCAGCCCCAGATCACGAAGCAAGGGTTGGTCCTTCCCCAGCAGTGTCTTCAGTTGTTCCTTCCTTGGCAGAGGTTCCTCTTAACCACGAAATGGGTCCAAGCCTTTTCAGTCTCAATCCATTTCTATTCCATTCCCCCCGTTCAGGGGTCTCAGCTCTCCTAGTTATACCCCTAAACGTCTTTGAAGTTCGTTGTGCTCAGGGGTCCCTGACCCCTGCCTAAATCAGTTCTGGGTGTCTCCCTCCCAGTGTCACCTTTCTCCCTTTGATACTGGGGGTCTGGATCCTTAATCACTCAGCAGGAGATGGGTCAATTGTTTTATAGCCGCAACCCAGGCCTCTTCACTTCCCCATGCTTTTCCTCGCCTGCTCTCCAGCTGCAGGTCAGCCTGGTGCCATCTCAACCCCTCCCTGGGTCAAGACCTCCCCCGGCTCCTCTCCCCTCTCAGATCCAGACAGTCAATCCACATTCAGCAGAGACACACAGAAATGCTTAAAGCACAAAACTCAGCCACTTTCTAAAAGTGTGGCTTCTGAACACACAGTGATAAAACCACTTTCATAGAAAGATGTATTATGCCTCTGTGAGTTCATACATACTAAACTTCATTTCTCCATTTTAAACTTATGGGAAACTAGGCTAACAAACACAATACCCAGCCTCCCCCATTCTGCCCTATGGGCAGAATGGCGTTTCACCAGTGAAAAACGAAATGGAGCGTTTTCCACTGTCAGGACATAACACACACCTCAGTATATGTCCTGCCTTTTTACTTACACTGCACCCCGCCCAGGGGCTACCCGGGACCTACCACAGGGGTGCCCACTGTGTATGAAAAAGGGAAAGTAAGGCCTGACAAGTGGTTACACTTGTCAGGACAACATACTAACTTAGCAAACTGCGCGCAGGCCCTGCACTGCAGGCCTGAGTTCCCTTCTCCGCGCACCTTTGCATTACTAGCCCTGGCACACACAGTCCACATCACTAGGGACTTTACTAGTAAAGCAACATACCAATCATGGCCAACCAATTACCATTACACTTTACACAGGGAACCCTTGTACTTTGACACTGATCAGCAGTGGCAAAGTACCCAAAGCATCTAAATTGGCAACTCCTGTCAGGAAAACGGTCTAGGGGGAAAGCAAAAAGTTTAGGGAACTTTAGACAAAAAGGCCAAGTCCTACAATGTGCAAGGAAGCATTAATAGTCAAGGCAACAGGAACGCATATTTCTGTTTTCTTAGTCACCCCTTTTTTGCCAGAAGGCAACACTCATACCAATTCAATAACAAATAGTCTCAAACCTTCTACTTTTTCATCTTCCTTATCACTGTCCTCATCATACTCAAAGTTAGCAAGCAGAAATGTGTTTATATGTGCGTGCATAGGATGATGCACATTATTCATTTTAATCTTATTAATTTTGTTAGTAGATACAAAACACAACTAAAATAGTAGCAATTATCATTTCAAATATATGTATTCCCCAGTGCCCAAAAGCTCAACCCAGCCTCATCCAGGTGCCACTAAGAATAATATCTAGTCCATTCTGAAGTGTGTGTAGCTTTTAAGCACTACTCCTGTATGCTCTTTTTACCCGTGTATGCTGAGGTAGGTCTTGGGAAAATGGATGCATCATTGAGAACCAGAGTCGGACTAGGGAGCCAAAAACAGCTCTGGCTAAAATGCTCAAGCCAGCCCTGCTTCCTTCGCCTTCTCGTTCAATTTCTCTCTTTCCACCCATCTATTCTCTCTTTCTCCTTCTGTCTTCTCTCTCTTATCCCACTTTGATCACTTTCTCACTACCTTCCTCCTCCCTCTCATTCTCTCTCTCTTGAAGCACCCCTCTGCCTACTGGAATTGACCTTGGGGAGCTTGAGAAAGTGACTGAGGCATCAGGGGTGGCCTTGGCTTTTGAATCCAGCCTCCAAGAAACCAGCCCCCTGGGGAAATGTCTGGTGGAATAAAAGAACTTTCTGGCCTTGTTGAGAACCAACAATAGCACAACCTTCCCTTTTGTTGTCTGAGAAATGTAAACTAATCTATCCTAGTGTGAAGCAGCATTTTGGCATTTAACTGATCTTCCACTTATCCTAAAGCTAATGTGGTGGAGTTAGCAATCCCTTCTATGATTTCTGCATTTCATATTGCTACATCTAAAACAAAAATTATACAATACATTAGGATTAAGGCAGACAATATCATATTTGTAGATGAAGCAGCATGCCTACCCCACCTCCGCTATAAAGGGTAAACTCCAAAAGATTTCATTGCAAGGATGACAAATCCGGTATAACAGGTCCCAGTCCTGTTCAGGGGCAGCCATGGATAGGCTCAGCATCCGTCAATGAAAAGTGCTTAGCCCCCTTGCTGACAACGCTTATGAAAAAACAGTCCAGTGGGAAATCGAAATTCATAAGGGTGTGTTCTAAAAGGAATGTTCTCTTCAAGATCACATTCACTCTTCCCAGCAAAAACACTGGAGGTGTTTTCTTTATGGTGCATACAGAAAAATCCTGACTCAATCAGTGCAAAATGAGCTACCTTTAGTCTACTGTGGCCAAAAGCGTTGTTAACCTTTCCAAGGCTCTAATAATAAGTGGGAGAATGCAGGCTTACTCGGGGAGTCTGTATCTATCATGGAAGAGATCAAGATAAGTGCACAATGGCTGACGGCCACAGAAATAGAGGTGGTACTACCCCCACATCAACGGGCACATGTGTGAGAATCTAGCAAGAAGGAAGATTAATCCTTTCGCTGTATTTTTCCATCAATAGCATGTAGGAGTTGTCCCATAGGCACAGCAGCAGCTCCACCCAAAGATAGGATCCCTACAGTTAGTCCTTGGAATAGATCCCCATTCCACAGCAAGGATCTAACTCACCACCAAATAGACACAAAAGGTAGTCGTCTAGAGAGCAGGCCAGACTCACAGAGAGATTCAACATTCAGGATAGCGCTGCATACCTTGGATGGAGGTGGTAACGATGAGGGGCCTTTGAGGCAGCTCTTTGCAGTGGTGCAGAAGCAGGCAGTGAAGGTTGGTGTGGAGGGCCCATCCTGCTGGTAGGCGGAAGTATAGCAGCAGAGGCAGTACTGGCAAGGGATCCAGATCGGTCCAGGCACAGGTCCAGCAGCAGAAACAGGAATGTTGTTGCCTCTCTCAGGAATAGCTCATTTGTAGTGAGATTGAAGATCTCAGTCTGACACTGTATAAGCTGTCTGCAATACTACAAGACTGCATCATCATTTAGTTGTAAATCTAACTTTGCCACTGAGACTTGAGGATTTGAGGACAGCATCATGGGTTAACCTATGACTATTTCGTAAGATTTTCAATTTTGTTTGCTATGAGGGACTCATTCTGTAGGAACATAGTGCTAGTAGCAGAACATCAGGGCATTTCAAGTGGGTTTCTTAGCATATTTTTGCTATCTTGTACTTAAGGGTGCCATTGGTCCCTTCCACCTTTCCCACTAATTTTATGGAAATGCTGGTCTATTACTAAAGCCTTGCAAACTCCCTGTACTACTGCTGACATGAAGTGTGTGCCACAGTCTCTTGAGATCATGTTCCGCACTCCAAACCAAGAGATAAACTCTCTTAGTAATCACTTAGCTACTGTGATAGCATCTGCATGTAAAAAAGGGTAAGCTTCCACCCATCCTGAAAACAGAAACACAATTACCAACAATATCAGTAGGCAACACATCTTGGTATCTGGATAAAATAAAGGGACCTCAAGAGGTAAGGTGAGTAGTAAGAGAGGTCTTCACACCCTTTCTGTCATTATAGGATAGACATGTGGTCTTGGACTAGCAAAAGTTATGTGCTTTAGAAGAAAAGAAGGTTACGTGCCAATAGGTTGCTTTGGCACATATCATGTCATATTTACAAACATGGGATTCTCCATGATACAACCTAGAGAGGTTGGGAACAGTAAATATTTTGGTGTGACCACATGCCCAATGATGCTTCTCCAAACCCCTTCATGGTCTCTTTCACATTGTTGCTTGATCCAAGAATTATTTTCATTTTCTGAGGCCTGCTGCTGCAATTGAGACAAATCTTTCAGTGAAGGCACAGTAAATAAATCAGTTGTTACAATGTACATAGAGACATTAGACAAGGCAACATTTTTAGTGGCTGAATTGGCTACGGTTTTACCCCTTGGGTTATCATCAGGACTATGCTAGTGAAAGGACACACTTTACCACTGGCACATTTTTGGGTAATGGTACTGCCTTTAGAAGTTTCTGAACATACTGCCCATTTTTAATGTGGTTCTGGCTGGTGTTTAGAACTGAATGGGTCCTAAAGTTTTGCGTCACTCCAAATGCATATTTTGAGACCTTGTACTCAGTCACAATCTTTCCTTTAGTATGAGTGCAGGCTCTGGTAAGAGAAACGAGCTCTGCAACTTGAGGTAATTTCACATTTTGCAAACAACAACTTTCTACAATTGTACAAATGTTACATACAGCATAACCAGCAACTATGGCACCATCATTATTTCTGGGATATGATCCATCAACAAAATACATCAATTAGCTGTGGGCACAATTGTTAAATAAACACAGGCATTGATCACATGAAAAGTTACAAGGATACAGTTATGGGGCTCCTGTCCCCTCACGGGTGCTCTGACAGAGGCAGGGCTAGGTTTGAACACCAGATCAGGGTGACATACAACAGTAAAATGACACACTGGGATAATGTGGCTGTAGAGAGGTGCTGGGTTTTTCTATAGCAAAGAAGCACAACCACAAAGTGAAGCACAGCAACAGTAAGAGGAGAACTCAAAACTATATTTTCAGAAGCTCTAACAAGATTTGCGGCACCTACCACAGAGCATAAATATGGTGGGAGCCCGGCCACAACTAAGTCTAGAGAGGAAGAATAAAGTATATGGGCTTTTTCTGATCTTCATGACTCCAAATTAATCTGAGTGCAAATCCGATACGTTCATGACAGTAGAAAGTAAAATGTTTTTCAAAGTCAGGGAGCCTTAAAGCGAGTACATAAGTCAATCTTTATAAGGCATTTTCAGCTTTGCTATACCACTGCAAGGGTTCATGTGTAACTTTTCTGATGTAATCTTGTAAGGAATTGGCTAGTTTAGCGTAGTTCATGAACCACTGTCTTCAAAACCCAGCAATGCCAAAAACAGTTTGTGTCTGGGAACCAGAGACGGGGCGGGACAACTTATGAATTGCTTCAACTAAGTCAGAGGACAGGTATAATGTACCAGCAGAAATTTCATGACCAAGATATTGCACTCAGGGGAGGCAGAAGTGTAATTTCTCTTTGGAAACCTCTACGACAACTTCATCGACCATCCACCAGGTGCCACAGATGGCCCCCGCCCCCCAGAAACACCAGCCAGCCCACCATCTCCAACTGGACACCGATCACGGCCGAAGACACTGCCTCGACCTTGAAAAGCATCCACTCGGGGGCCCCCACCGACCCCTGCCCCCCTCACATCTACCACAGAGCCGCGGCCACCATCGCACCCGAACTACAACGCACCATCAACACCACCTTCAAAACAGGCACCTTCCCAGATGACTGGAAGCGCACAGAAGTCAGACCCCTGCTCAAGAAGCCCACAGCTGACCCCACCGACCTCAAGAACTATCGGCCCATCTCGCTCCTCCCCTTCGCAGCCAAAGTTGCAGAGAAAACAGTCAACAGGAAACTGACACGATTCATTGAAGAGAACGCCGTCCTCGACCCGTACCAATCCGGATTCCGAAGCAACCACAGCACAGAGACCGCCCTACTCGCCACCACAGACGACATCCGCACCCTCCTGGACCAAGGCCACTCCGCAGCCCTCATCCTACTCGACCTATCAGCGGTCTTCGACACCGTCTCCCACCGCACACTAGTCGCCAGACTACACGACGCAAGCATACAAGGAACAGCCCTGGACTGGATCCAATAATTCCTCACCGGAAGAAGCCAAAGGCTCAGACTCCCACCTTTCCTCTCCGACCCCACGAAAATCACCTGCAGACTCCCACAGGGTTCATCACTGAGCCCCACCCTCTTCAACATCTACATGGCCCCCCTCGCAGCCATCGTCCGACAACACGGCCTCAACATTGCATCCTACGCTGACGACACCCAGCTGATCCTCTCCCTCACCAAAGACCCCACCACTGTCAAACTCAACTTCCAGAAAGGAATGCAAGACGTCGCAGTCTGGATGACCAACAGCTGCCTGAAGCTCAATGCCGAGAAGACAGAAGTCCTCGTCCTCGGTACCACCCCTTCTACATGGGACAGCACCTTGTGGCCGACCGCCCTCGGAAGCCCACCTACCCCCTCAGACCACGCCAAGAACTTCGGCATCGTACTCGACTCATCACTCACCATGAACCGACAGGTCAACGCCGTCACCTCCAGCTGCTTCAACACCCTCCGCAAGACCTTCAAGTGGATCCCCCTGAGTCAAGGAAGACAGTCACCCACGCAGTCATCACCAGCAGACTGGACTATGGAAACGCACTCTACGCCGGCATCAACAAGTCCCTACTCCGCAAACTCCAGACAATACAGAACACTGCCGCCAGACTCGTCCTCGGCATCCCCCGACATGAACACATCAGCCAACAACTACAAAGTCTCCACTGGCTCCCCGTGGAGAAAAGAGTCACTTTCGAAATCCTCACTCACGCCTACAAATGCCTACACAACAACGGACCTAAATACCTCAACGACAGAATCAACTTCCATGTACCCAAAAGAAACCTCCGATCTTCCAACCTCGCACTGGCCGAAACCCTGTGCATCCACAGAGCCAGAGCAGGCGGAAGATCCTTCTCTCACATTGCAGCCAAGACCTGGAACGAGCTACCGGCAGACATCAGATGCGCCCCCTCCCTAAACACCTTCAGGAAGACCCTCAAGACCTGGCTCTTTGGCTAAACAGATCTGCGCCCCCCCCTCCCTGAGCGCCTTGAGACCCTCACAGGTGAGTAGCGCGCTTACAATTCCTTGATTGATTGATTGATGATTATGTCCTTTATTACGCAGGTCAGTAAGGATGTAGGTAGACTCCAACTTACATTGATCTAGGATAACTGAGGCCAAAAGAAAATTGTTAACATATTGAACTAAAGTGGAACCCAGAGGGAAGACCAATAATATTCCTTCAGGTAGAAGGGTCCACGAAAGTGGAGATGCCCAGAATGAGAACAGGCAGAGATGCTAACTCTCTTCATGTATGGGATGGAAAAGAGAGTGGAAAAGAGATTAACCATGGTACACCATTCGGCATCTGCAGGATGCTAGAAAGGATGGTGAAAGGTTTGGGGACCACAGAGAACCGTGAAGTGACCACATTATTAACAGATCTTGGAAAAATCTGTATATATTGGCTCTTCCAGCTGGGCGTATCAGCAGATTTGGGGTATTACAATTACTGACAATAGACACTTAGGGCCAGATGTACGAAATTCTTATTTTGGATGCCCTAAATAGCGATTTCGTAGGAGTCGCTATTTAGGAAATGCAAAATGATATGCACAAAATCTGCGATTTACTAATAACGGCTCCTACAGAGTAGGAATCGCTATCAGGAAATCGCAAATAGGAAATGCTCCTGCATTCCCACCTATGGGCCAAATAGGAACTGCTTTGCATTTCCTAAATTGCGATTTCCCAATAGGAAATCGCAATATAGGAAATCCAAACCCAAGGGTGCCTCTGGCCTTAAGGCTCCTGTGGAGACACCCCGAAATTTGTAGTGCACATGTAAGTGCACATAGGCCCTATGGACATATGTGTGCTTCATGTCACATTAAAAATGCATTTTTAAATGCATTTTTAGTTTTGCACATGGTTTCCATCGACTTTGAGTCAATGGTAATGGCTTTTCCTAAATACCTAATTCGCATTTAGGAAATGTTTTGTACATGTGCTTTAGGAATCGCAAATAGGTAATTCCTGTTTGCAATTTCCTAAATCACTATTGTAATTTGGGATTTCTACTGGGTAGACCGCGATTTGGCCTCTGTACATATCAAAAGGCCATTTGGCATTTCTTAAAGGCCCAAAATAGTGATTTGAACTGTTAAGAAATGCTAAATTGCCTTGTACATCTGGCCCTAAAGCCCTTGCTTAATCAGATATTTCAAGATTACTTCTTTCCTCCTCCTTGGGTTTCAATGGGAACCTCGTCTGAGGGATGACCTTTATCTTTTCTAGTTCCATTGATGATATGATCCCCTCATTGTTGGCCCAGGTGGACCACAGTGTGGGAGATACCTGTGAAAGCAATTTAGTTAAATCTGTAGAATTGCATGTTTGTTTGGGGAATTCAGATGTTTTTAGAGCTGAGTAACTGGAGCCTGTGTCAAAAAGATACGTAATATGCTTATCACCAAATACCCAAGCTACATAGGGATCCTTTTGCTCTACTGGGATTAAGGTATTCATGGCATAGTTGGAATCTCTCAGGCTGGCCTAATAGTATGTTTGGTAACCTGATGAAGTTCAGGTTGATCGGGAGACCTTGAGCGTTATATGGGGTATTGGTACAATATTTTTTTCCAATACCCTATCTGGCAGCAAACAAAACATGAATCTTCTGCTTCTGGGACCACTCCCCAGCCCTTTCTATTCCCTCTCTCAGCTTTCTCACTGCCCTGTCCTACCCTTCCCTCTCTGCTATGTTTGCAGGGCTGCACATCCCATTCCAATACCTGTGATCATTTTCTACTTGTTTTGCAACTTCAATTACATCAATTTCAATTCAAATCAATCAAAATAAGCTTTATTCGATTGTAAGGAAACAATCATAAATGCACAGTAAAATATAATTACAGCAACATTTCATACATAAAACGAATTCATAAAAATTCATTTACTCAGAATTTATGAAATTTCCGTAAGAATAAAACGTTATTAAAAAGACAGTTAAATAAGCATTTGTTTCCTTTGACTCAAGACCTTTTTCAGGAAAATTACCATCCTGTAGACAGTGTGCACATTGTCTAGTTGTTGTAAGGCCAAAAAAGCAGGTCGAGATTGACGAAGCCCAAACAATTTTAACACAGGGACTAGACACATTCTCCTAGCAAGGAAATAAAATCTGCAAAAGAGAATAACATGTATCGTAGTTTGTTTGGAAATGTTGTCACAGGGGCACAACTGGAGGTCATAAGACCAGTCATTCACTTTAGGAAAGGTGACTAATCTATGAAAGACCCCCAATCGAAATCGAGTTAATAGGAACCTATCATAAGCTCCTGCCACACAAGTAAGGTAGGGTTGAATATTAAAAGTAATTAAAATCAACTGATTGTGTAGGACAGTGGGTTTTGCTATCTCAGATGACAATCTGGCAATGTCCAACAATGACAGGCCCGCCCTCTTTAAGTCCTTCCTGGTTATTTCCCCGATGGTACTAGGATTATTAAAATACTCTGAGTGACCAAGATCTTGTAGGAAATTGCGGACATAGCTTATCCACGGGATCTTCAGGACCCCATCCAATTTCAAGACATCCAAAAGGATGTCTCTGTTTAATTGTGCCTCTTCTTTAGTCCAGAGTCTATGACATAACATCACAGGCTCAAGCTTAATTTAATCAGAAATGAAAGGGAGGCCCAACTCCGCGTGACATATACATGCTGAGGTACCATTCGGGACGGATAAAATATATTTTAAAGAAGAGTTTTCTACTCTTTGGATAGGGAGCAGATCAACTAGCCCCCAAACCCCAGTCCCATAAACTGCCACTGAAACGCATTTTGCTTTATAGATCTTTATAAGCTCCTCAGGTGGTCTTTTACCTAGTATTTTAGCAAAGGAACTGAGGACGGATGTAGTACGTAATAATGCCAGTTTTTTCGCGGCCACTGCCTGCGTCCAGGTATCATTATGGGCAAAAAGAATGCCCAGGTATGAGAATTTCTTGGTAACCCCAAACTTCTGCCCTGCCACAAGCATATCTTTGTATTTTGTAATACCGTTGCCGCAGCGCATTATAAAGGTTTTTGAAGAATTAACTCTTAGCCCTAAATCTTTCATAAAATTGGTGAAACTGTCCAGCACCCTCTGAAGTCCTACTTGTGTGCGGGACATAAGCACAGTATTGTCTGCATACAAGAGGGCTGGAATAGGTTGTCTCGCCACTTGGGGGAAGTCATGATTATCATTTAAAAGAGCCTCCCCCAATCCGTTTATATACAAGTTAAAAAGAAACGGGGCCAAGACACAACGTTGCCTGACACCACTTCTTGTAGGAAAAGGAGCTGAACGTTCACCCTTTAAACCACAGCGCTCTCGAGCATTGGCATTACAATAAAAACGTTTAAGAAAATAAATAATCTGAATATCAACCCCCATTACTTCTAGAATTGACCAGAGTTTGTTATGAATCACGCAATCGAATGCGGCTGTAAGGTCAACAAATGCTAAAAATAGGTTCCCCTTTTTAGCCCGAGTGTATTTACCTACCAGGAGAGACAGATTCATGCCCTGCTCCACAGTCCCTACACCAGCACAAAAGCCGTATTGCAGGTCAGACAGAACAGAATTCTCCTCCGCCCAAACCTGGAGGCGTTCCAATATAATTCTACCCGCTACTTTTGTTATGGCGTCCAATAAGGAAATTGGCCTATAGCACGCAGGATCCTGTCTGTCCCCCTTTTTAAAAATGGGCACAATTGTTGATTCCACCCAAGTGGGTGGAAAGACTGCGCTACATCTAGCATTTAGCACTTGTGTTAAAAGAGGGGCTCACAGAAGAGTGTTTAGTTTAAACAAATCTACTGGGACCCCGTCTGGTCCGGGAGCCTTACCGCCCTTGCTAACAGAAAGGGCCCGCTCCACCTCGTCCAGAGTGAACAATAATGCGTTATGTTGGAAGGGAAACTTCAAGTTGCGATCGCCCTGTGCGCTGCTATCCATCCTATCTAAATTTCCCTCACCATGATACACTTTTGTAAAATGTTTAATCCATTGCTCCTCAGCTATTGCAATTTCAAGTGAAGGACCAACCTCTCTAGACAAAAAAGGAGCCCTGATAGCTTTCCAAAAAGCCACGCTATCATTGGCTATTGAAGCTGAGTGTAAAACATCCCACGCCTCTTTCTTTAGCGTGGCCTTTCTATCCCTAATTGCCTGTTTATATGCATCTCTGGCCAGCCTTACACTACATTTGTTTCTCGCAATTTTGTGTAACTCCTTTTTTGGGTGGGAATAAGCTTGGGTGCACCTAGAGTCGAACCAACCATTCTGGTGCCCCTTACTGCTTTTGCGTCTGATAAGAGACTCTTTAACAATGTTAGATATTACCAGAAATGAAGCTAAAATATTTTCTGAGGAGGCTGTTTCGCTCAGACATGTCTCGATAGCTGAGTTACATTTACCCACCACTGTTTTAACCAATATTGCTTGATCCACCATGGTCCAACGAAGGGAATACCCATTGGTACTCCCTATAGCTATGTTTTCTAGCAGTTGATTATTCTTTTTAGGTCTTAGAGCTGTATTGGACGGTGGTAGGATCGCAAAGCAAAGAGGGAAGTGATCGCTAAGGGAATTATCGGAAACATAGAAAGAATGGCGGCTGTGTACGTGGCTATTAGATACTAAAACATAGTCAATAGTGAGCAAAGACCCCTGCCGTTAAATGTCCAGGGCATGGGAGCAGGAACAGTGCAAATTTCATTTGCATATCCCAGATCAAGGGAAAAAATAAGCTCATTAAGGTGTTCCCCCAAGGCTCAATGCCGGAAATGGGACACACATGCCCCGTCGTCGTTTAAAGCTTCACATGATTTATCCCCGGCATTCGCACATAATGTACAATTAAAATCTCCGACAAGTATAATCATTATGTCTTCCACCTTCCTGCTACCAACATTTTTCAACGATTTCAGCAGATTTAGAATAACAACTCTCACTTTATCAGGGGGGATATTGTTATAAAAATTAGTGACAACTATGGAGTGCGTCAAATCAAAAACCAATTTAACTAGTTGGTAATGGTTATCATTAGCAAGCATTATTATGTTTTTGGTAATTATATTAGTTGATATATATGTGCAAAGGCCACCTTTAGCCCTGCCACTCAAACTGTCAACTGCTGCAGTATGGTATGTCCTATATCCATTCAGATGGACCACCTCCTTTGTCCAAGTTTCCTGAAAACACAGGATCTCAAAATGGCTAATAAATTCTCCCCAGAGATGGTTGTTTATCTTTGAAGAGATACCAGCAATGTTCCAAGAAAGAACATTGCATAGTGCGGATTTACCACTCACGGGACGATTAGCTGTACCTGTCCCAATTGGGTCATCAGTTATATTACAGGGAGGAAAGGAAACATTTGAGGTATCCAAGGGTTCAGCCAAGTTTTTTACCTCCATGTCTGTCGATCTTTGGACTTCTTTGCTATCACATCTCCCAGTGAGAATGGAGGGGAAGTCAACTTTCCCCACCATAGGGGAACCAGAATTTCCCCCAGCACCAAGCCCAGTCACTACAGGATTAGGGAGCACCGAATTCCCTGTATCCAGTCAGTCAATATCCTCCAGCGAATTCAAGGCATCAAAGCGATTGTTCACGGGAACCGAGAATCTAAGCTCCCCGGGTCCCCTAAAAGTGCCTCCCCCATACATGTGGCCTTGGGGCTTTAGGAGGTTCGATGGTTTATAAAAGTAGCCCAGTGGTAAGATGTGTATATCATTGGAATTGTAAGGCCCATTGTTGCCCCTCTCTAAGATAGTATGCACCAAGAGGGGCGAACTAAAGGTTAACACAACACAATCACCTCGAAATGACTTAGCTGAAGGGCCAACCCACCCTATTCTTCGAACCATTTTAAATTCGGAAAAGAGAGAGTTATCTAGACCAGTCCTTAAACTCAAAAAATGAAGTGACTTATTCCTTAAAGCTGCCCAGTATTCAAAAGCATTATGAGATAAAAGGGGGACGTTTACCAAAACTACTGTGTATGGAGTGGCTTCTGGGGGCAGATTCAAATTGGGGATTTCTAATTGGTCACCAGAATTTGGACCTTTCTCTTTCTCCTTATTCGCGCCAGGCATCCTGACGGTCAATGCTCCTCGCTCTATGCTGGAGGAATTTTTAGGGGTTACCACGGGGATTCCTTCTTTAGGGGGAGGCAACCTAATGCAAGCTGATGTGTTTGCTGCACTTAGGTCTTTATTACTAATAATACTTCCAGCCTGTGTTTGTCCATTTGAAGTACAGCTAAATGAATTGCCAACACCCGTTTCTGCCTCCCTGGTGTTTAAAGCACAGGGGGTTGGCTTAGAGCTGTCTGATGGGGCAACTGGATGTTTATTACTAAAAGGTTCCTCCATCCTAGCTAACCTGGGTTCAACAGTGGTTATTTTTAACATGAAGGGTTCCAACAGGGTTGACATCATAGTTTCGAGTCTGCCCCAGAAGTTCCCATCTTGTATACTATCAACAGGTTTGTCTGTCTCAGTGGAGTTAGTAGCATTCGATTGGCCCTCACCAGGATCTCTAGCTTTAGCAAGTGTTTTGGCTGTCTTTCCATTTAATCTCTGCCCAGGTTTGCTCAATTTCCGAATGTTCCTATCCATCCTTTTCTTTGTTACAGGTTCTGTTACAGGTTCTGCAGTATGAACAATACCAGACTTGGCTTTTTGCCCTCTGGTAGTGTCTGTGACCCTGACAGGACTAAACTCTAACTCAGAAGATAACGAAGACGCAATATGCACCGGTTGGTCTACTGCGACATGTGGTGTTCTATTAGACCGGGAGGAAGATGCCTCATTGTTGATCACCGCACTTGATTCAGTGAGTACAGGGGTCATAGAGAGTCTACTATGTGCGGGTAAAGGCTCCAGGGACAACCTCCGCTCAGTATGTTTAATTTCATTTATGAGCACAGATTCGGCCCTCTGCAGAAAAGCATCTAAAGTGCCTACTACCCCCTGGCCATTATTTAATCTTCGCTTGCTCATTTTAACAGTGCCCCTGAACAAATAATAATATAAGACCAACACGACCAGACTGGTCCCAGAATACAAGACTACAAATATCGTCCTTAAGCACAAAAACTTAGTGGGATGGCCCAGCCCAGCCTCTTACTGTCTCTGACAGGCTCGGACGGGCCCGCCCTTGGTCCGGGCTTCGTCCAGGCTGCGTCCCGCGCCGCGGGGGAAGAGGCAGCGCTTTATGCGTGATGACCATGCCTCCCTCTGACTCGCGGCAGCTGTGGTGGCAAAGTTGCACCCTGGGAGTTGCAGTCCTCTCCCAGGGTGATGGCAGCGATTCTGGGGTGAATATCACGTATCCCTGGGACCCTCGTCCCACCAGGGAATCCTCCTGACACAGCTGTCAGCACCAAAGCGTTCCGCACAAACCAACAGGCAACAAGGCAGTAAACAAGTAGAAAAAGTCTTCAATGCAACATTCTCTTTCTTTCTTTCTTTCTTTCTTTTTTGAGAGACCGCGCAGTGGTTGGTGACAGTCACTAATTCAGTCAGCTTCTTAGTCTGCCGTCTGATGAAGATGTTTTTTACTGGCTTCTCACATTCAGTAGCAATCCCAGTGCAAAAGAAGAACCTACAGCTTACTGAGCAATCGCCATCAGACGGGCTATGCCTGAGTACCTTTCAAACACTTCCTTAAGTTCATCCAAATAGTCAGCCTGTGCTGCACCCTTATTTTGTTTAAACTTCTTAGTCTAATCAATTTCCACCAAACACACATTTGCAAACGCATTTAAAAATGCATCTATTGCGCACTAAATGCTCCTTTATTGCCAGGGTCAACTGTTGGCCATGCTCATTTCTCCACCAGCCTATTTTCCAGTTAATTCAGCACCACTCATCCCAGTAATAAATTCATGTCTGCCAAATTCAATCTGTATACCATCTAACACACTCTGAAGCTCTTATTGCAACTGAGAAGGTTACCCTCTAATGTTGGAGAATTTTTTCTTACTGTCCATCAAATCAGAGGGGGGGGGGGTACATGGAGCGTGGACCATAATTCTACTGCCGGCAGCCAGGAAGTTCTTCAAGAGCAGAAGTCGAAGGCCCATCATCGTCAGCGTACTTGAGTGGGGAGATGGGAAATAATTTCTATACAATTGTTCAGCAGTTTGTATTAAATGTTCTAGGGTAATGGTGGGGTGGGACAGCCTTCTTGGGGGTTCCTAACGCCTGAAGCTGGTCATAAATGCTCACTGACTGATCAATGGTAGTGAGTCGGCCTCATGTCTAGACACTTACACACTTCTACCAGGTGCTATACTGCCAGTCAGACGCAATGCAGCACTCACTTGTTCATATTTCCCTTGTTCTCCACTCACTGGTACTTCCACAGGAACTAGTCCATTTCCAATTGCATACAGGGCTGCACCTCTGTCCTCTTCAGCCAGCATGGGGTAGGTATCGAGCAGGTCCTCCTCTCTAAGGTCTTTGTTTTTTTTCTCCCTTTTCTGTGGTTCAGTGATATAGTAGAATATTTATGAAGGAAACGGAGCAGTTAGAGCACAAGCCTTAACTTAGTCCTTCAAAAGACTAATTTGATTGTCAGATTTCTCCTGGGTGTTTTTTATACCTTAGACTTGGGATTTATGCTTAGGCTTGTGAGCCTCATCATGCCACTGTAGGAAGAATTGTTATTGCTCAGAATCTATTTTATTCATGGGATCCTTTAGTTTCTTCTGCAGGTTTGCTAATCTTTCTGTGTCACAGGTACCATGTTCAGGAAAGGACTTATTCCCATTCTCATGAGTGAATCCCTCCCAGTCTTGCAAATATCTGCACATGCCTCTACTGTACTGGGGTATATAGTGTTGATGCTATCCTGCCAGGTAAAGTACATATGTTGGATCAGGACGGTGCTAAGCCTCAAACATGTATGAGGCAATATGTCCCTGAAAGGCACCCAAACACAATTTGATAAATAGCATTTCAAGGAAATAAATCCTCAAGAGTTCGAAGTAAAATAAAAAACATAAGGGAGAAATAGAAATTAACCAAAATGCATAGTAAATCAGTATAGGGAGTTAGCATAAGGCTCAATCGAATGCAGCAGTAAATGACATGAAGTCAGAAATATCCCAAGTCCAAAGCATAAGACGAACTGACAATGGTTCTGCCTCTAAAGTTGGGAAGTAAGAAGACTGGCTCACCTGTGGAAATGCATCATTGTTTAGCCTATTTTACAATGGAAGTCAATGGAAATTGCACAGTCAGCATCAGGTAAGCAAGTGTAGCAATGTATTGACAAACCACAATACAGAATTATACTACGTCAAATAAAGACCCCATTCTAGCAGTAGCACCTTATTTGAATATTAGTATGCCCTATTCTAACCTAATGTCATCCGATGTGGAACTGCAAACTTGTTATAAAACAATTGAAGTCACACGAGTGAATAGCTACTGGCAGGAAAAGCCTTGAATATTGCAAAGTTTTCTGCTGTGATTCTTTGAGAACAGCATGTCAATACAAAGCATTGTAAATATACATTTTGATTATGTGTGATGTCAAAATAAGAAATGGAAATTAACATTATTACTGCAACATAAAACAAGATCGACTCAAGGCCTAGTAGGAGCCTAGTCAAGCATAGGAAAATACAGTTTTGCAATGTGCAGTGTTTTCATTTTAATATAGAATTTTATAAAATGTTAATCACTCTAATTTATTAAATTGAAACAAACAAGCTCCCCCTCTTATTGATTTTAATCAGTAACCAAGAAATCACAATCTTTATTTGCAAAACAGTTTCCATTTTTCTTCGTCTTGTGCGTCTTGATTCTTTCAAAGCCTTCATCTTATAATAAATACGAGCTTCTATGTTTTTATGCTCAAACTCCTCATCACGATCAAACCCTTAGCTTTGCTTTGTAGATGTTGCTGGAGCTTTCTACTCACAATTTAGAGCCCTCTTAATGCAAATTACGTCTCAAAAAGTTAGCAGAAGAATAAGGCCATTTGTAAACAAAGAAATAATAATTACTGATGTTAAAGATTTCTTTAAAACACCACCTCCAATGCTTTCAAACCATTCACCAACCTTTGCAAAACACAGCTGCTGTGAAGCCTTTCCTTCACACAAAATTTAAGTTACATTAAGTGTATAATTGCTAAAAGCCCACAAATATCTGGTCTGAAGGTCAACATTGATAAATCCTCAGAATATGACAAACTTCACCCTCCTTTTCCAGACGGATATCTAAGGCAAGGCATTTCAGCTTAATCGTCCCACACATAGCCACAAGCTCATCATTAATAAAGGTTAGTGCAGCAGCAGTATTAGAAGCCAAACAATAAACCAAGGTAGTCCAGTTTCTAATTTTCACATCATTCAGAGCAACACCAAAATGGGGGCATCAAAACATCCAACACATCCATCAGCACTTGTACAAAACCAATTTTTGATCTTCTAAGATCCATAGCACTCCTTTCACTGATGCATTTACGTGATATACTTTAGGAACAACTAGAGCAAAAAGCAGCTTCCTACACAATTGTAAGAGAGATTAAAATAAGGATTCTTGCCACTGACATAATGCATTCCTCTCAAATTTGGATTTTTACCAGTCAGAAACTCATCATCATCATCTATATTGCTAGGCTGTCCTGTTTTCAGCTTCTATTTTTTGTAGATTTCAGAAGTGTTTTTTCAGTGTTTTCCAAACATTTTGAAATAAGTGCTTGTCAGTGTTTATTCTGCTGCCTAGCCCCCAAATTTGACCAAACCTGTGTTTTGCCAGTGTTTACAAAACATGTTTTTTTTTTTACAGTGTTTGTTAAAAAGCACATATTTAGTTTAAAAGAGAAGTAATGCAGGGTATATAGTGTCTTCCCATCAGCAGTGAGTCCAATGGACTTATGTTTGGCTGTCTTAAGCTGTCTTAAGCATAAAAGGTCTGTGTATTGCATTCTCTAACACACTCACATATCATTACTTTCTCTCACATCTCATCTGAAATACTTACTTACCTGTTTCAATGCAAGCACTGTGGTAGGTACACAATTGTATCTCCTCTTTGATGCAGGCAAAACATTGGAATTTGGCAGTCTTTTAAATCAAACGATCTTTACTGGGCAGCTCTGCTGGGAGAAGAAAAAAGAAGGATAGGCATGGGAGAGATGCAGGCATTGTCTCCCATATCCTTGAAAGGAATGAACAGGATTCTTCACTGCACACTGGTCCAACTCCAATCCAGCCATAGATGTGCCTAAAAATGGTGGGGCTGCATAAGTGAGACACAAATATAATGTTCCACTAGCTATATCTTTTTTGGGGGGGGCAAATCAATTCGACAATTCGATGATAAAATATTAAAAAGTTCTAAGGTGGCCTACCCTAAGTCAAATAAGTAGAGTTTGTCTTCAAACTCAGGGGTTCGTCCAGAAGTTGGTCATCATGACCTAACACACTTGAGTCTGACCAATCACCCTCATCCTCCTCCTGTGGTATTTCAGGCATGGTGTATTGTGTGGTATGAAGTGTTGGTTCATTTTTATAATGGTCAATCTCTCCACATTTTGAGGTGAAAGACTGGTCCTTCTAACTGCAACAACTGTACCAGCTGCACTGAACACACACTCAGCAGATACACTGGCTGTCAGACAAGTCAACTACTTTATTGCCAGCCTGCTGAGCTCTGGCTATTGGTGTGTCTTCCCATACCAATACACCAATGGGTTTTGATCCACATAGACTTCTCCTAGATAGTCCTGGAACATCCTCTGAATGGTCATTGGTGATGCCACTTGATCGACCTCTTTTGCCTTTGCCTCTGCAATGGACTTAAGACCTGCAAATAGAAACCAACCCAATGGCAAGGTTCTGGCCGATTGTTGTATTTCTGTTGTTGTTGCCAATGGTGTTATTGTTGCTGGTGTTGGCTGCTGTGAGACAATAGGACTGCCTTCTCTGGAAGATGAAGGCAGCACCCAAGAACTTGTGCCTGGCGGTGGGACTCTAATTTTCAGCCGTTCCTTTTCCAGGTGTCTGGTTCGCTGAACAATCAATGTCTTGTTATCTGAAACACCCCATTCTGAAAAAGGAATGAAAATGGGCAGTAGTTTCTTGTACCGTGGATCAAGCATTGCAGCACAGATGTACTCTTTGGATGATAAAATGTCTCTTTGCAGCCTTGTAATATTAGCCAAGTGAAGGATTAAGATCAGAACCAAATTATGCCCATCTTCGTTTGCACCTGCAAAGCTTTCAGGGCCACATGCATCAAGCTTTTTTCTGGTCGCAAACGGGCCGATTCACAGACTCGCCCCGTTTTTGACTGGAAAAAGGCCTTTTCCGATGCATCAAAGGCTTTGAATTTGCAAATTAGGTAATTGCAATTTATTGTGATTACGTAAATTGCTAATGGATTTAGGGGATCACAAATTGTGATTCCCTATTTGAGATGCATCAAGCCTTTCCTAAATGCGACTTTGCATTTAGGAAACGCTAATTACTATCAACTTCACGTTGATGGTAATTTGCAAATTCTTTGAAAAATGCACAAAAGTGAATTTTTCAAAGTGACATCAGGCACACACACATGCCCTTAGGGCAAGTGTGTGCACCACATGTGCACACTTACCTTTTGGGGGGGTGCATCAGGGGGGCCTTAGGCCCCCTGGCACCTTTCCAATTGCATTCACAATTTGCAATTACCAATTAGGTAATCGCAATTTGCGAATGCATTCCCATTCATTCCTATGGGCCTATAGGCCCATAGGAATAAATGGAGTGACATTACCTAATAGCGATTTGTAATTTGCGAATCGCTATTAGGTTATGTGTAGGAATCGCAATTTATTTTGCGATTCCTACATGCATAAGGTATTGCGATTTCTAAATAGCGAATCCTTAAAAATCGCTATTTAGGAATCGCAATCCCTTATGTTGATGCATGTGCCCCTCAGTCACCATTTTTAACTGGTCCTGTAGCAGATATAACAATGGGATAGCTTGGCCCACCATACTGTCCTCCTTGCTGACTTTCCGTGTGAAAACCTCAAAAGGAAGTAGCATCTAAAAGAGGCATTTCAACTAGGCCCCATTTGTCCATCGCAATGGACATGCTTTTCACAGCTGCATCCCCTCCAGTTTGAATGGCATACTCATTGATCGATTTGTACAGCTCAAACAGACATTGCAACATGAAATAGATCAAGTTCCAACGTGTTGGTACCTCCTGTCTGAGGGCTTTAACTGATGTTCTATTATTATGCTGAATGATGCTCTACTGCTTCCGTGCTTTAAAAGAATGTCTGAAATGAGTGCAAATTCTTCTCCAGGTGGTCAATAAGTTGCTGACTTTATGTCTTTTTTGAGAAAGTCCTGCACAATGAGGTTGATGCACTTCGCCAAACACAGAACCCTGAAATATTTACCATCTGCCATGGCCTTAACTATATTACTGTCATTGTCCCTAGCAACAGATCCAATTCTGAGACCTCTGGGTCACCGCCATTCAAAAAGATTGCTGTTAAATTCTTCCAAATGGTTTGCAGCAGTATGGGATTTCTCGATGGTGAACATGGCTACTGTTGGATTCCCCCGAATGCCCTTAAACTTTTTTCAGCTCTCGGACCTATAGATACCTGTTGCCTAACCCCCACAAAAGAGATCCAGTGTGTAGTGATACACATGTAATCAGCAGCTTGACAACTGGTCCACATGTCTGTCTTCAGGTGGATAGTGTGAACAGCACTCTGCTGCAGAGCTTGCCCAACCAATTGCAGCACATCGTGAGGGAGCACTGGAACAGGAACACTGGCAAAATAGGTCCGGATAGGAACCTTCCATTTTGGACATATGGCCGCCACAAATTTAAAAAAAACTACTCCTTCCACTAAAGAAAAAGGGACGAGGTCCAGCAGTAACATTTTAGCCAGCTTCTTGTTGTACAAACGTGCCATTGGGTGGTTGCGTTTGTAGGGTCCCTCCTGCCTAAACATGCCCATAAGAGTAGTGATACTGGTGCAGTGCTGGGGACAGGGCTGTGTTGTGTAAAGGCATTTCACCCTCTTCTTCCTCATCACCCTTCACCTCCCACCATTTTTGGAGCTGATTCCTCCCTCTCATCACCACCATCACCTGAAGCAATTGTTTTAAGGTACACCTCCCTCTGGATTGCATGCTGTTGTTTCATAAGGGTTGTTTGGCCTCCAGCACCATAGTGTAAACCAGGCTTTTCTCAATGAACACTTGTGTAGCAAATGGGACATATTGCAATGTTATCCTCCTGCTTGCTAATCGTAAAAAAGTCCCAAACTGGGGAGGTGAACTTTTCAGTGGGCCACTGGTGCCACTGCCAATGCCCAAGCAACTGGAGGTAGGCGGGTGAGTGGACGATTGGCTCTCTAAAGTAAGTACTTCTACTGAGCTAGTAGTAGATGCAGGTCTCAGTGGGGGCCTTACAAATTTGTGAGCTGGTGGTGGTGCGGTGCCATATCTCTCAGAACAGGTTGAATAGGAGGGGTGATGTTGGTGTCCTCTGGGTCAGCTTCCACAATGACAGCTCATCGCCATCCTCATCTTCTTCCATAATTCTAAGGCTTTCTGGAATTTTCCTTTTTCTAAGTCTCTGACTCTTCCGGGGTCTAATCTGTGTCCAGATCATCAGAAGGGGACTTGGAGAAGATGGTGGAGTACCCTTCCTTTTTCTTGCTGGAGATCTGGAAGCCAATGGTGCTAAAAGAGGAGGTTCTTCCTACTCAACAGGAAGCTCAACATCCTGTTCGGCTCCTACTTCAGGTAGATCTACTATTACTGACTGTGGCTGTTGTCCACTGTGCTCAATTTCCTGCGACGATTGGGTACAACTTTGCAAAAGAGACAAATCTAATTCAAAGTCACTGCTCATCAGCGTCATCATGATTTCAGTGGCTGCTCTGGTGAGAGACATGGTCTTGGGCTTAGTTGGGGTGGTGCAGTTGATGCAGGGGTGCTGCTCCCAGCTTGCCCCCCCGAGGCCGGTGCAGCAGGCACAAGTTTGTGGAAAAAGGGTCCGGTCGGCACACCAATGGTAGAAAGCTGCTTCTTCTCACTGGCCACCTTTTTGGCAGCATTTTTCTTTGGGGCGCTCTTGAAGCTGTCAGTGGGTAGTGGCACTTAACTCCTGAAGCGGAAGAGATTGGAGGACTCACGGCACATGTTGTGTGGTCACATCACTTTGTACGGGCCTTCTGTCTGGCTATACTCTGGGGGATGTCTCTTGTGCACCTAAAAGCAAACAAGCATGAAAAACATTGAGTGAAACATGGCATTGTTGCAGTTTGAATCCAGTTCAGACAAAGACAATATAATTTAGTGTGGTTACTAAAGTTATTACCCTAAATAATTATCAACATTGGTGTATACATTCCAAAGTCAAACCACATCACCATAACATAAATATTTCATTTACAATCAGCATAACAAACAAAATACAAATGTAAATGTTTGCTTTATGTGCATCTAAGCCAGGGAGACACCTATGGCAGTCGGGAAGGTGCCGAGGAAAATTAATGCTGGTGCGTACCTATTGCAGGCAAGGGGATCCCGGGGAAAATTGAATAATCCTTAAAAAATGAATGAAGGTGTGTGTGCACCTATGGCAGGCAGGGGTCCAGGTGAAAAGGGAATAATACTTGGAAAATGAATGCTGTTGTGCGGCTGTGTGCCTGTGGAAGGCAGGGGGTGGATGGGTGGGTGGGTGGATAGGGGGAAAATGTAAAAAAAAATGTTTAAAATTAAGATTTTTTATTTCATTTTTTTATTAAAATGTAAAAACAAAATTAACAAAAAATTCAAATAAATAGCAAAAAAATAATTGCTGGTACTAGTGGACTATAAGACACCCATTGGGAGGCAAGAAGGTGCATGTAAAAAATGCAAAAACATGCATCTAATATGAAACACTGTTCATAATAATCATAGTACACATATAATACAATGATCATCAAACATTATTAAACTGGCATTAGAGAAAAGTAAACAATTGGACAAAAGCAAAAAGGCATAGCCATCTCCTATCAATCTCCCTAGAAAATGGCTCTGAATGAAAACTGGAAAAAAGTAAACAAATGGTGGCTGAACAAAATTGCTGCTGACCACATGGTCAACCAACAACAGCAAGCAAGGAGGCATGTCTAGTGGCACAACAAAGAACACATGCAAGCCTATGGCCAAAGCACACTGGCTGGCTACACAAAATGGCCACCAGCCACATGGTTAAACAAGAACAACCAGCAAGGAGGCATTGCCACAACAAAGAATACATGCAGGCTTATGGGAAAAGCACACTGGCTGGCTGTACAAAATGGCCACTGGCCACGTGGTCAAACGACAACAGCCAGCAAGGAGGCTTGGCCATAACAAAGAACCCTTGCAGGCCTATGGCAAAAGCAGATTAGCTGGCAACACATAAGGGCTACCGGCTACATGGTCAAACAACAACACCAAGCAAAGAGACATGGACGACAAAGAGCACATGCAGGTCTATGGCAAAAACACACTGACTGGCTCCACACAATGGTCACCAGTCATATGGTCAAGCAATAAGCAAGAAGGCCTCGAAAACAAAGAACACATGCAGGCCTATGGACACCGACTACACAAAATGGCCCCTGGCCACAAGACATTTAGAAGAAAGACAAATGGTAGCTTATGATAAACACACTCACACTAGCCAGACAAAGCAGGCAAGGTTACACTGAAGAAAACACTACCATTAATTTAGCAATGCAAAAAAAAAATTAACTGAGCTATAAAAAATTTACAACAACACACATTCTCTTAAAGCATCAAATATTACCGCAGCTATTCACTTTTCGCAGAAAAGAACTTGAAATACCCAAATAAAAAACACATTTTTAATTTAATCCAATGCCATCCCTGCCCTAAAGGATTTTTTAAAACAACATATATCACAGAAACAGTTATTTCATGCACTCATGACTAGTACTGGGCCTACTGGCTAAATGACCCACTAGTAGACTCGGCTGCATAGTAAAAATAAATGAATATATTGCAGATTTATTGACAACGATGAAGAAAATGTACTGAACTGTGCAACATTTTTCCTTTACAAAAGATGAAAAATGTAATACTCAAAAATGACTAGGCCCCTAATGAAACTGCAGACCACCTGTTGGAGAGTAGGATCTGCTTCACATGGGTACCCCCACTTTTTGCTGATGCTTCACTGTTTTTCGACTTTAGTCTGGCTGGGGCCCTGCTAATCAGAACCCCAGCCTAGCTGCTTCCTCTCTAAAATGGTTTCCATGTACCTTAAGTACATATTTGATTGGATTCTGGAGTGCCCTTATAAGTCCCTAGTATATGGTATACTATGTACCCAGGGCATAGGTACCCCAGAGGCCTACCAGGGGCTGAAGCATATATTATGCCACCCCTGGGAAGCCCTCCAAAAAGACACCACAGGTCTGCTACTGCAGCCTGGGTAAGGTGGTGCATGCACCCCTTACAGTGGTATAGGCTCCCTATATCACTACCATTGCACACACATATAAACCTATAAGCCACTCCTATGGCAGGCCTTACCAATCCTGAAGGCAGAGTGCTTGGTTTTTAGGTGAGAGGGTGCCCCTGCATGAGCAGAGCCCCTCTGCAGCGTTCGGAGTCAATCCTCTGGTGCTGTTTGTGGTGCAGCCTGACCATATACTCTTAAGTGCATTATATCCTTGCGGTAAATGCTAACTTTGGGATGGCTGCACGGAAACATGTCGTGTTTGGTGTCAAACACCTTGGAATACTACCCCCCCGCCAGTTCTGGTGGCGGGGGTAGCATTCCACCCTTCTAGAGGGAGAGACATGTACACACCGGCATACCCGGTATTAACTTTTCAGAGCCCTGGCATCACAAAATGGATGCCGCTGCCACAGACATGGGTCTGGCCTCCTGCTGCTGACCGAAACTCCGGCAGGGGAGGCCTGGACAATAGGTTTCCTGTCGCAGGGAGGTGTAACCACCTCCCCAGACAGGATAGTGTGTATTGGGGCTGGGCGGGAGCACTCTCTGGTGCTTTGAAGTCCTGCACTGGGGGCACATATGGTGTCCCTGTGCATAGTCCAGTTCAAACCGGTTGCAGGGGCTACCTGCCCCTGCTCTAGCGCGAAACTGGACAAAGGGAATGGGTGTAACCACCCCTCTTCCCTGACCCTCCCATAGGTGGGTCCCCAGAGTATGTCCAACCCCCTAACTTAGTATAAGTATGGGACCCCAGTCCTTAGGACTTTAGATTATCCCTGGACGAAACTCTGAATGTAAATCATGGACCTTCAACACTCTACTTGAAGACTAGAGGACTGAAGAATCTCCCTTGGGGTCAAGGAGTGACTCCCCTGCTTGGCAGGCACCAAAGAAGCAACTGTCCGGTCTGCATCGCTGAAGCTCCTGCCGGACGCTGAAGTCTTTGCATCACCAGAGGTGGATTTCCAGACTTCCCTGAGGCTGCCCTGAGACCCCAGCGAAGCTGAGGCACGTAGCTGTCGTGGGTAACGTGGAACCATGACCCCTGGACACCACAAACATTTGCAAGTGCATCATCTTCCTGGTCTCCCTTGAAGTTGTGCTTTGGGCTCTGAGTAGCCCCCGCCACGAGCACCTACTGCACCGAAGATCACTGGCCTCCACTCCATGAGTGTCCTGTGAGCCAGCTCCAAGTGCGTCCACTCAAGGCTCCTTTGCGATCGCTAGTCCATTGGCTAGTGGGTCCTCCCGAAGGCAACTCTTCTTCTGCTTGGGCTTTCCTGGTTGCTCCAGAAGTGCACTGACTTACCCTTGCTGGGTGAGTCCCTCAGACCTTGCTGGTCTGCACCAAAATCCTTTTTCTGTTTCTATGAGACTTGCCGTTGCCAAGGCTTGTTGGGTCCAATCTGGTCGCCGACACCCCAGCACTCGACAGACATCATTGGTCAGCTCGAATCTAGCTCCTGGTCATCGTTGATGCCTCCTGCACCTCGTGGCTGAAGAGTCAAGACCCCCGTCAACTTACCTGAAGCACCCAACATCGGTGGGCATCTGCTCATCGCCTTCCTGGTCACTGGCTAGTGATCCAGACTCTGTCCCCTCTGCTTTCAGGTTCTTCATATCTTTGATCCATCCTTGGATCCACCCGGACACTTTCGACTTGGTCGCCAGCAGCACTTTGCAGCAGATCGCCATTGAAATCGACGACGAAACCCGACTCCAAAAGACACCTATGCACCCGGCTCCCTGGGTGAGGTAACTCGAGAACTCCAGTGCTCCCGTGGGTATTGACTCTAGAACGGCCTTGTTCTTAAGGGGTTTGCTCCAAGTCCTCCTCTAAGTGTCCTTTTCTTTTAAAAATCCAACCACGACTTTCCCCATGGAAGTTAACGGTAATTCGCGGCTGTGTTCCCACACTGCACGCATCCCCCGTGGGTCCCCTGTGTCACTACCTTGGGGTGGTTCCTTGTGGTCCAAGCACTTCTACAGGCTCTAGGCCTTGTGTCTAGCTCAGTCGTGGTTCTTATACCACTTTTTTGGTATATGGTTTGGTACGCCCTAGGGCCCAAACATGTATTTGTGCTATTACTGTTGATAACTGACTTGTAACCTATGTATTTCGAACTCTAGCCTCATAAAGAGACTAGAGGGGTGTGTTTAAGACTAAATACATATATTTTATATATATACCTGGTGTGGTCCTCTTTCATTTGGTCACTCAAGAGATTATAGACTGGTAAAACAAGCTGCTTTACATTCCTTCAAGACTTAGCCTGAAGGCTGCTCTCCATAGCTACCACTAGATTAGCTTTCAATAAAGGTTGTCTTTAACCTATCTCCATAAGGGGTTGTTTGGACTGGTACAAGGTGCCCACTTTAATTAGTGGACAGCATATACCAGGCCAACTTCTCACACCACCCACCACAATACATTTATAAAATTGAATAAAAGTACAAATTAATACTGGTGCATGCCCTCTATCAAACAAACAACACACTTATACAACAATTTTTTAACTTACCTGTGATATAACCAAAAACAAAGTCCTTAAATCCAATGGTTTATATGCAGCTGATAAAGAGAGTGATCCTTCCAGCTCCAAATCAAAATGAAAAGTGACCAGTAGATGGACAAAGCACTAGGAGGAGGCTGCTAACAAGGAGCAGAAAGTTGGAGTTTCATGTGCACTTCCTTCATGTTAAAAAAAGTTTTAAATAAAGGCTTCTCGCACTAAAAAACAACTTGAACACATAGATTAGAGTATCAACTCAAAAACATCTTTTTGAGGAGATTTAGCTGCTTCTCGAGTAGAGAATCAGCTTGAGGTACAGCAGCGGTCGCTCGCGCTTGCCAGCATCACCAAAAAGGCACTGTTGTGACAGAAGCAGACTGATTCTGCCAAGCACCAGATGGCAAAATTTAGCAGGAGTGCGGAGTTCCCTAATGCCGCAAACTACCTGTGCGGAGTGAATTTTTCAGCCCACCTCTAAATTTCACCCTTCATTTGTATGCACCATCTGAGGGGCCTGTGGTCTGTCTGAACCCGGAAAGTGAGTCCCCAACAGTTATGGTCACAGCGCCTTCAGAGCTCAGACCACAGCTCGCAGAGTCCCAAAAAACTCCACTCCTTTGAGTTTTTTTCCGCGCTTGCCAACGGTAAGCTTGCGAGTGTGAGCAAGGAAAATCCAACGCTAGGCCACTTACCAGTAGATTTCTCAACACGGGCAGTTGTCGATGGTCGTTACCGCTCATGTTGAGAAACCTTCCGTTCGCGCTGAAGAAGCTGCAGCTCGAGTTAAACTTCTACTCAAGTTGCAGAAAGAAGCAGCGCCCTCTTGCACTCAACGTGATGCCATTAGTGCTGATTTTACAGCACGGGACAAACACCTGATGATAAAAACCAGAGCAAATGGCACAAGGTAATGCACTCTGCCGCTCGCGGAACTCCACCTAGCTTAGCAGAGTATTTTTGTCACTTCGTGGAGTTCCGCGTAGCGGATCTCCGTGAACTCTGCCTAGGCCTCCTCTCAATAGCACTCCACTTTTGTACCTGGGGAAGTAACCTCTACTGATGCAGGCTACAGTTTAGTCCTCATTGAACTGTGCTAACTCAGCTCCTATGCAATGCTTTGAAGCCTCTGTCTGCAGAATAAATGCCTTAGAGAAGTCAGAAGCCTTGAGTACAATTGCTTTACACATGGTGTCCTTGAGGGTTTTTAAGCATTTCTGACAGGCCTCTGTCCAGATCACCTTTTTGGGATGCTTCTTGGAAGTCAGGTCAGTTAAGGAGGCAACAAAGGTGCTATAGCCATTAATAGAGTTCCTCTAGTAACCAGTGAGGCACAGGAAGGCCCTCACTTTAGTCTGAATTTTAGGGAATTCCCAGCCCTGGATGGTCTCAATCTTGGCCTGGAGGGATTGCACCTCTGAAGTTGAGAACACTGACCTCTGTTTTGTCACCTGTCAGAGCACTCTTCCAGTACTCTTATGTGAGATAAATAAATACTGAGGAACTTGGCAGCGCCCAGCCTGTCTATGAGCTAATTAGCTTGGGGGATGGAGTGAGTGTCAGTCTTGGTGACTGAACTGAGTAGTCCACACAGAACCAACGTTTTGGAAGAATTATTTTGTGAGCCTTTAAAGAACTCCTTATTTTTAAGTTTTTCTGCCACCTCTTTCTTCTGGTGGGACCCCTGACCACCCCCAGATACCTCCTTCTGGATCTTGGTGCTGAGCTGGTAGCACCCCTCCTGCTGTAGGTACATTGTCATTATCCTTTGAGTGCTGCAGCTCATGACCTGCGGCCAGGTCCTCCTCTTGACCCTCCAAGCCCTCATCCTCATCCTGGTCCTCTGTTGTTGCCAGCACCTGGTGAGCCTCTGAGCCTTCTGGAGCTGCATCTTCTTGCTGCTGTTCTTGGTTGGAAGTTCCCTCTCCTTACCGAATCCCTTGAGCTAAGCAACAGTGTAGCTCTCCAGATTGATGATCTCAAAATCCTTTTTTTTGTAGGTGTAGTTACAGGTACAGACAGTCAGCTAGAATGAGAGTGAACTTGGAAAAAGCAAAAGAGCCGATCAGGGAGAATTTTCAAAAAGAGGATCAATTTGGTATCAAATTATTTATATGGGATTTTAGTGTTACACAAAATCACTGTATTGTACTGCATAACCATGGGGCACATGCATCAAAATTCGGTAAAGCGATTCCTTATTAGCGATAAATAAGGAATCGCAAATAAAGACTCGCCTATCGGGATGCATGTACAGATTCAGTAATAATTAGCGATTCACAACAAATCGCTAAAAAAGACCGAATACACGATTGCGAATCGCAAAAAGACAAATTAGCTAATACCAAAATCGGTATTACCGAAATCGGTAATAGCGATTTCGCAGAAAACGGGTGGCGCCAGAAGCAGGCTGATGACATCACAACCAGGAAGTCATCCAGCCCATGCTTCATTCAGTGCCCTGAGGAGCTCAGAGGAGGAGGCAGAGGACTGAAGACGAGCTGAGAGACTTCACCCTCACAATCCAGCTACACCACACCTAGCCAGGATGGACAAAAATGCTGCAAAGACAACTGCCACGCCCAGGAAGAGGAAGAGAAAGTTCTCAGAGAGGGAACTGGAACACCTGATAGAGGGGGTGAGCAGCAGCCATGACAAACTGTTTGGCAAGTTGTCCCTGAAGGTGCCAGAAGCTGAGAAGCGCAAAATATGGCTGCGCATTAAGGAGAAGGTAAATGCTGTGGGAGTCATACACCGCAGCATTGACGACCTAAAGAAAAGGTGGTACGACCTCAGGAAACGTGCCAAGGTGCGCATAGCAGAAAGGGTGAAGGAAGCAGCTGGCACAGGAGGGGGACCATCCAAAGTACCTGCCAACACAGCCCTGGAGGATCTCGTTGAGGGGACGATTGAGCCTGAGGCAGTTGTGGGAGTCACCCAAATGGACACTTCTGGCACAGCAACCACACAACAAGGTAAGAAGCATGCCTGCGCTAATACGCTGCGTATTGTATACCCATGCACATCCCCCCAGGCAAATCACAGTGTGCATGAAGAAGTCCATTACACATATACCCTCACATACGAATAGCATCATGGAAGTTGTAGTCATGTTAGCCAAGTGTGCATGGATAATCGCCAATGCGCAAGAAAAGACACCAGCAGTACATGTCCGACAGTGTGTTTAAATCTGTGATTTATAATGTGTAAAATAGGCTAAATGATAAACAGATAGAGGAACAAACTAAAATAACAATGCACTGTTCCACACACAGATGCATCTCCGGAGGACTCAGATGACAGTGAGCGCCTCATCATTTCTGAGACACCGGTAGAGACGGATGGAGAGACTCTGCTGGACCCTCAATCCACACCACCACCACCAAAACGCAGGGCACCTGTACCCGCACTGCAGGAAATTGAAACTGAGCCGACCCCAGCACCCACAACAGTCCCCAGCCAGACACGTTTCCCTTCAGCAGCTCCAACACCAGCACGTGGCCGAGTCAGACAACGGCGCAGGTCCAGGAGCAGTATTGCGTCAGATTCAGGACAGGCTCCGAATGTCTATGCTGGGGTTGAGTCGCAGATGCTACGTGTTCAGCGCCTGCAGGGGAGACATATGGGCACAATCAACCTGCAGATCTCCAAGCTGGCCAAAAACATGAGCATGATGTCAGACTGTGTGCGTCACCTAACGACAGTTGTTGCAGAGGGGAATCAGGAAATAAACAAGAGCCTACAGGAGCTCACCCATGCCGTTATAGCAGGACAACGCAGTAAGCGCAGGAGGCATTGACAGGTCTTGCTTCGTCTTTCTGCGAATACTAGGGCCATCACCAAGCTCTGCAACAGCACTGCTGTCTTGTCACGCCACTCCGTGTCACTGCAGATTGACCTAGGACATTTCTGCGGGGATGTTGCTAAGGCCTTAGGCCAAGTGACCACTGCTGTGGAACATCTACAGTCTGGGACAGTGAGTGCCAGCAACTTTGAAGGGGAGGAGGGTAGTGAGGAGGCATCGAGCATGAGTAGCGTGTCCGTGCCGGAGACCACTAGCAGGAGGCGCAGTTCGCGCAGCTCAACAGCCACAGGCACACATCATGGTGATGTCGAGGAGCCATGCGACAGGAGGCTGGGGGTACATGGCAAGAGGCGCTAGACATGCATTTCTGCCTCTTTGTCCATGGTGGTGTAACCATGTTCCACTTTAATATTGTGATAGCACTCCCGTGCTGCTAACGATTATATTTCATTTCATCAACCAATGCATTCACCGTCATGTTTCCTAAACATGGAATTTACTTTGACCTGTGCTTATGTGAATAAAACTTTAGCATGCAAAGATATTGTGTGATGGCTCATTCTTACCAGGCTCAGAAGTGATGTTGTGTGATGTATGTCCGCCTCCTCTGACCTTCAGCTGTGTTTGGCACGTGTGACTGTCGGTGTTGTGCGGGTGGTTGGTCATCCCGATCGTTGTCATTTCCGTCCGTCTCGATGGGAATCCCCCTTCTGGTTGCAATGTTGTGCAGCATGGCACATACTGCTACAATCCTGCAGCAGGTCTTGGGGTTGTATTGCAATACACCACCAGTCTTATGTAGGATCCGGAAGCGACTTTTCAGGATCCCGAATGTTCTCTCGACCACATTTCTTGTGCTAATATGTGCCGCGTTGTAGCGCTGTTCCTGTGGTGTTGCTGGGTTGAGGTAGGGGGTCAGGATATATTCCCGCAAGGTGTATGCGCTGTCACCTACAGTGTGGGAGGAAAGGGTTAGCCGCAGTAATGCAATTACATATGGGATAATGATGTAACAAATAGGTATATGTAGGTACCAAGTAGGTGTCCCTCTCCAAATTCACCGTTGAGCAGACGCCTGTGGATGCCACTGTGCCGGAATATATATGAGTCGTGTGTGCTCCCTGGAAATTGTGCCACTATGTCCGTGATTATGTGCTTGGCATTGCACACGACCTGGACGTTGATCGAGTGATAGGACTTCATGTTACGGAATATGTACTCGTTGGCTGAGGGGGGACAGATGGGGACATGCGTGCAGTCAATGCATCCTATGACATGGGGGAATTGTGCCACCTGGTAGAACTCCAGTTTGGTCTGGTTCAACTGCTGTGGGTTTGTGGGGAAGGTGATGTGGGTATGTATCATTGTCAGCATGGCATCAATGAATTTACGGAAGAAGTGTGAAAGTGCGCTTTGTGAGACGCCTCCGGCTACCGCTACGACCCCCTGGAAACTTCCGGACGCCAGTAGGTGCAGGCTGCATAGGACCTGGACGTGCGCAGGAATGGCATTTGTCCTACGGGTCTGGTGCTGCAGTAGTGGTTCCAGGTCAGCAATTAGACGCATTATCATGGCACGATTCAGACGGTACTTGTCATATACTTCCTCTTCATTTTGGCCCAGCAATGTAATGCGCACTCTGAATACCCTCTCCTGGATCCTCCTAATGCGCTGTGCTGCTGCATTTATTCTCATCCTCCTTGCAAGCACGTAGAGGGCTGCCATTTTGAGAACACAAACGGGGTCTCCAGTGGCATTTTTGAAGGGTTTCAGATAGTTTACACCTGTGAAAAAAATGTTTTTATTTTTTTTATTTGTGTTTCCTCAACTTTACCTCCTGGTTGAGATTCCCCTTATTCTGCTCATGCTAATTAGCGATTTAGTTGAAATTCGGTATTTTTGACTTTTGATGCATTCCTTTGCGATTCTTTATTTGCTAATCGCTATTTGTACGCGCAATTGATGATTTCGCTATTTTCGAATCACTAATTTGTGATTCGGTAATTTACCGGGGACTTTTTTTGCGATTATGTAGTTTTTTCGCTATTGGGCTTGATGCATTGGAATATGTTGTTTTGCGCTCGCTAACGGCCTATTTTAACGATTCGCAAATTTAGCGAGGGGTATTTTGCTTGATGCATGGGCCAGCATATGACATGAATCCCAATACTTAAAACTGATGTGAGGAATTGGGTTGTTGATTGAGTGGGATGAAACTCTACTCAAGCAACAGCCACAGCCACATTCCTTGTCAGGATGATTCACAAAAAGTCACTAAATTAACATGTACGTAACCCTCTGGTAGCTTGGTATAAAAGCAGTCAGGATTAAATGATAGGTAAAATCATCGAAAACTAGATTACACTTTATTAAATTATTTGAGACCAAAATGACAAAAATCTAATCAGTAGAACAGGAGGTATGCAATTTTAAAGGTTTGAAGAACAGTAGCACTCGGAAGCACAAAAAGACAATTGTGGTTATCTGGTCACAGTGGACTGGGTCCAAGTCTCAAGTTCAGGCAGACCCCGATGTAGCACTGGCCGGATACAGGACTGAGTTCAGATGGCTGTAAAAAATTACTTGTGTTCTGGTGCAGCAAGATGCGAAGTCCTTGCGTTGGCCTGCATGGTGGGGGCATCAAGAAGCAGTCAACAGGAGCTGCGATGCAAGGTCCTGCGTCCAACATGAGACTAGCTGAGTCGAGATTGCGGGAGCCGTCAACGGGAGCTTGCAATGTGAAGTCTGGCATCAAGGTCAATGAAGCTGCAGGTGCTGTGAGGACTTCCATAGAGATGTGGTGGTGCTGAATCAAGATGCCTCAAGCTGGGCCGGTTGCTTGTACTTGCGAAGGTACTGATCAGAAACTGCAATGCACAGTCTGGCATCAAGGTCCATCAAGTTGTGTGCATCTGGGCCAATTGTCAGCGTCAAGTTGCATCACACTGGGTGGGTGCTGTGAGGCTGCTGAACTAGAGCTGTGATGCTCTATCCTGCATTGAGAAGCATCTGGTTGTGTTGGCGCATAGGCACCTGTTATGTCCCTGTAGTTCTGAACAGGAGGCCAGATAACTAGCCCTCGGAGACATTCTGATGGTCCTGGGTTCAAGTTGTAGATTCAGTCCTTCTTTCTCAGGCAGAAGGGCATCAGAGCAGTCCCTTTTGCAGGAGAGCAGCAGGGCAGCATGGCAGCAGAGCAGGTGGGCAGTCCTTCAGTCTGTCTGGAGCACCGTAGACTAGTATGAAGTCCTTTGTGTGTGAGCTGACTTAGTGCCTTTTCAAGTGCAACTGTGGTAGGTGACAGCTACGCTCCCACCCATCAAGTCAGAGATGGCCCATACAGCGAATACCTAGACCCTCCTTTGTGATACTTAATTGGGTGGCATAGTAAGTGCTGAAGGCCCACTACAAGCATTTAATTTACAGACCCTGGGTACCCATAGTGTGAGAAGTTGGCCTGGTATATGCTGTCCACTAGTTATAGTGGGCACCTTGCACCAGTCCAAACGACCTTTATTGATGATAGGTTTAAAGACAACCTTTATAGAAAGCTATCCTAGTGGTAGCTATGGAGAGCAGCCTTCAGGCTAAGTCTTGAAGGAGTGTTAAGCTGTTTGTTTTACCAGTTATAATCTCGTGAATGACCAAATGAAAGGAGAACCACACCAGGTATATATATAAAATATATGTATTTATTACTAAACACTACCCAATAGTCTCTTTATGAGGCTAGAGGTCAAAGTACACAAGTTACAAGTCAAATAGCACAGTAAATTAGCACAATATACGATTAGCCCTAGGGGCGTACCAAACCATATATTAAGAAAGTGGTATAAGAACCACGACTTAAGTAGACACAAGGCCTAGAGCCTGTAGAATCGCTGGGACCCCAAGGAACCACCCAAGGTAGTGACACAGGGGGACCCACGGGGGCTGTGTGCACTGTGTGAACACAGCCGCGAGCTCCGTTAAAGTCTATGGGAAAGTCGCAGTAAGAGTTTTAGAGTTTAAGGACTCTTAGAAATGGACTAGGACCAAACCCTCTTGGACTTAGACAGTTCTAGGGTCAACACCCACGGGAGCACCGGAGTACTCGAGTTACCTCACCCAGGGAAGCCGGGTGCATAGGTGTCGAATGGTGTCGGGTCGCGGCGTCGATTTCAATGGCAGCCTGCAACGACGTGCTGCTGCACGGAAGATGCGAAGTGTCCGAAGAGATCCAAGCCTGGATCAGAGATGAGAAGAACCAGAAAGCAGAGGGGACAGAGTCTGGGTCACTTGCCAGTGACCAGGGGCACGATAGTCGAATGCCCACCGATGTCGGGTGCTTCAGGTGAAGGAGGTGAAGCTTGACTCTTCAGCCACGAGGACCAGGAGGCGTCGACAACAACCAGGAGCTGGATTCGAGCTGTCCCACAAAGGATGTCGAGTGCTGCAGTGTTGGTGTCCAGATTGAACACAACAAGCCTTGGCAACAGCAACCCATGCAGAAAGGAGAAAGATGCTTCTGTGCAGACCAGCAAGGTCTGAGGGACTCACCAATCAGTGGGGAGTCAGGGCACGTCTGGAGCAACCAGGGAAGCCCAAAGAAAGTCAGAGTTGCCTTTACAGGGACCCACCAGTTGACAGACCAGGGATTGCAAAGGAGCCTTGAGCGGAAATGCAAGAAGCAGGCCCACGGAACACTCGTGGAGTGTAGGCTCACAATCTTCAGTGCAAATGGTGCTCGGGGACTGGGCTACAAGCATCCCAAAGCAGGACTTCAAGAGATGTCGAGAAGTTGATGCACTAGCAAATGTGCACTGTGTCCAAGGGTTCCAGTTCCACGTCACTCGTGAGGGCTGCGGGTCTCAGCTTTGCTGGGGACTCGGGTCGACCTCTGAGAAGTCTGGAAATTCTCTTCCTGGGCTGCAAGTACTTCAGAGTCTGGCGGGAGTTTCGGAGATGCAGACCGGCAAATGCTTTCTAGGTGCCTGCCAAGCAGGGGAGTCACTCCTTGACCCCAAGGGAGATTTCTTCAGTCCTCTAGTCTTTAGTAGAGCGTCGAAGTTCCAGGATTCAGTTGCAGAGTTTCGTCCAGGGATATCTAAAGTCCTGTTGCCAGGGGTTCCTTACTTATACCTAAGAAAGGGGTTGGACTAACTCTGTGGACCCACCTATGGGAGGGTTTGGAAAGAGGGGTGACTACACCCATTTCCTTTGTCCAGTTTCACGCCAGAGCAGGGGCTGGCAGCCCCTGCAACCGGTTTGAACTGGGGTATGCACGAGGACACCAAATGTGCCACCAGTGCAGGACTTCAAAGCACTCTTGGAGTGCACCCACCCAGCCCCAATCCACTAAGGCCTGTCTGGGAGGTGGTAACACCTCCCTGTGACAGGAAACCTATTGTCCAGGCCTCCCCTGCCGGAGTTTCGGTCAGCAGCAGGAGGCCAGACTCGTGTCTGTGGCTGCAGCATCCATTTTGTGATGCCAGGGCTCTGTTTAGTTGGTACCGGGTATACCGGTGCTGTCATGTCTCTCCCTCTAGAAGGGTGGGATCATATGATTCCAAGGTGTTTGACACCAAACACGACATGTTTCCGTTTAGCCATCCCAAAGTTAGCATTTACCGCGAGGATATAATGCACTTAAGAGTATATGGTCAGGCTGCACCACAGACAACCCCGGAGAGGAGATTCCGAGGGCTGCAGAGGGGCTTTGCTCATGCATGGGCACCCTCTCACATATAACCAAGCACCCTGCCTTCAGGATTGATAAGGCCTGCCATAGGGGTGACTGATAGGTTTCTATGTACAGTGATAGGTGAGCTATAGTGAACCTATATCTCTGCAAGGGGTGCATGCACCACCTCACTCAGGCTGCAGTAGCAGTCCTGTGGTGTCACTTTGGATGGCCTTCCAGGGGTGGCACAATACATGCTTCAGCCCCTGGTAGGCCTCTGGGGTACCTATGCCCTTGGTACATAGTATACCATATACTAGGGACTTATAAGGGCACCCCAGAATCCAATCTGAAGTGTACTTAAGGTACATGGAATCAATTTAGAGAGGAAGCAGCTAGGCTGGGGTCCTGGATAGCAGGGCCCCAGCCAGACTAAAGTCGAAAAACAGTGAGACATCAGCAAAAAGTGGGGGTAACCATAAGAGGCAGATCCTACTCTCCTACACAACCCCCCACTCCCAAATGCAGGGACATTAAACTAACCTTGACCAGTTAAGTCTTCATGTTCTAAGTGGAAACATCTGGAGTGTCCATCTGCATTGGCATGGTTACTCCCAAGTCTATGTTCCACTGTATAGTCCATCCCCTGTAGGGAAATGGACCACCTCAAAAGTTTGGGGTTTTCACCCTTCATCTGTTTTAGCCATAAGAGGGGCTTATGGTCTGTCTGAACAAGGAAGTGAGTACCAAACAAGTATGGCCTCAACTTCTTCAGAGCCCAGACCACAGCAAAGGCCTCCCTCTCAATGGCTGACCAACGTTTCTCTCTGGGGGTCAGCCTTCTGCTAATAAAAGCTACTGGCTGATCCTGACCTTCATCATTCAACTGTGACAGTACAGCCCCTACCCCCAATTCAGATGCATCTGTTTGGACAATGAACTTCTTGGAGTAATCAGGACTCTGTAGAATGGGAGCAGTGCACATGGCCTGCTTCAGGTCATCAAATGCCTTTTGACAGCTAGCTATCCACTGTACCTTTTTGGGCATTTTCTTGGAAGTTAAGTCATTCAGGGGTGTCACTATTGATCCATACCCCTTGACAAATCTCCTATAGTACCCAGTCAGGCCTAAGAAGGCTCTCACCTGAGTCTGGGTAGTGGGAGCAACCCAGTCCATGATGGTCTGGATTTTGCTCTGCAGTGGTTGAACCTGGCCTCCACCTACAAGGTGGCCCAGGTACACAACCTGACTCTGCCCTATCTGGCACTTGGTGGCCTTGATAGTGAGGCCTGCCTTTTGCAGGGCCTCCAAAACATTCCTTAGGTGGACCAGGTGATCCTCCCAGGTGGAGCTAAAGACAGCAATATCATCAAGATAAGCTGCACTGTAGGCTTCCAGACCTGTGAGAACTGTATTCACCAACCTTTGGAAAGTGGCAGGTGCATTCTTCAAACCAAAGGGCATTACCACAAATAGATAATGCCCACTAGGGGTTGATAATGCTGTTTTTGGCTTTGCATCATCAGCTAGCCTGATCTGCCAGTAGCCAGCTGTTAGGTCAAATGTGCTTAGATACTTGGCTGAGCCCAAAGTGTCTATTAGTTCATCTGCCCTGGGTATTGGATGGGCATCAGTCCTAGTGACTGCATTGAGACCCCTGTAGTCCACACAAAACCTCATCTCTCTTTTCCCACCATTGGTGTGAAGTTTTGGCACAAGGACCACTGGACTAGCCCAAGGGCTATCTGAGGGTTCAATAACTCCCAAATCCAACATTTTCTGGACTTCTGTCCTGATACAGTCCCTGACATGGTCAGGTTGCCTATACATCTTATTTTTAATAGGCAGACTGTCCCCAGTGTCCACTTCATGAGTGCACCAGGTGGTCTGACTTGGAGTCAGAGAGAAAATATGTCTGAACTGATTGAGCACTTGTCTGCAATCAGTTTGCTGCTGAGCAGTGAGGCTGCCTGCCAAGGCTACACCATCCACTGACCCATCATCAGGGTTCTGTGAGAGCAGGTCAGGGAGTGGGTCACTCTCTTCCTCCTGTCCCTCATCAGTAGCCATGAGCAAGCCCATGTCTGCCCTGTCCACATATGGTTTCAATCTGTTGACATGGAGAACCCTGTGGGGACTCCTGGGTGTTCCTAGGTCTACCAAATAGGTAACCTCACCCTTCTGTTCAACAATGGTATGGGGTCCACTCCATTTGTCTTGGAGAGCTGCTGGGGGCCACTGGCTCCAACACCCACACCTTCTTCCCTGGCTGGTAGACAGTCAGTACAGCCTTTTGGTCATGCCAGGCTTTTTGTAGTTCCCGGCTAGCCTCAAGGTTTTTAGTTGCCTTTTTCATGTACTCAGCCATCCTGGAGTGGAGACCAAGTACATAGTCCACTATGTCCTGCTTTGGGGGCTTGAGAGGTAACTCCCATCCTTCCTTCAGCAGGCACAATGGACCCCTGACAGGGTGGCCAAACAAAAGTTCAAAAGGGCTGTAGCCAACCCCCTTTTGAGGCACCTCCCTGTATGCAAACAAAAGGCAGGGCAAGAGTATGTCCCATCTTCTCCTAAGCTTTTCTGGGAGCCCTTTGATCAAGCCCTTTAAGGTTTTGTTGAATCTCTCAACTAAACCATTGCATTGTGGGTGATAGGGTGTGGTGAATTTGTAAGTCACTTCACACTCCTTCCACATTGCCTTCAAGTATCCAGACATAAAGTTTGCACCCCTGTCTGATACAACCTCCTTAGGGAATCCCACTCTTGAGAAAATTCCCAGGAGGGCTCTTGCCACCACAGGTGCTGTAGTGGTCCTAAGGAGAATAGCCTCTGGTTACCTGGTGGCATGGTCCACCACCACCAGGATAAACCTGCGCCCAGATGCTGTTTGGGGATCCATGGGACCAACGATGTCAATCACCACCCTTTCAAAGGGAACCCCCACCACAGGTAGTGGTATCAGGGGGGCCTTTGTAGTGCTACCTGCCTTGCCACTGGCCTGGCAGGTTACACAGGAGCGACAAACCTCCTTGGTGTCTTCAGACATGTGGGGCCAGTGAAAGTGAGGGACAATTCTGTCCCAAGTCTTGTTCTGGCCCAAGTGACCTGCTAAAGGAATGTCATGGGCTAGGGTCAATAGGAAGCCCCTGAACTTCAGAGGTATAACCAACCTCCTGGTGGCACCAGGCGTGGGGTCTCTACACTCTGAGTACAAGAGTCCATCATCCCAATACACTTTATGGGGACCACTAGCATTCCCAGCAGTCTCAGCAGCTGCTTGCTGTCTGAGGGGTTCAAGAGAGGGGCAGCTCTGCTGCTCCTGGCTCAGATCTGCCCTGGAAGGGCCCCCTGTCCCTAAGAACTCAACCTGATCAGGCTCAAGCTCCTCTGGGACAGTTCCTTCCTCAGGACTGAGATCATCTCCCTCAAGAGACTGATCTTCCTTCTGAGCCAAGGGGAAGGCACTGACTTTACCCTACTACTCCTCCTCTTGGATGGCACTTGGTCCATTGTTCCAGGATCCAAGGCCTGTTCAGTGTTAGACATTTTGCCCTGTGACCTGGTCACAGCAAACACATCTGCAGGGATGCCCAGCATTTCTGCATGGGTCCTGAGCTCCACTTCTGCCCAAGCTGAAGTTTCTAGATCATTGCCAAGCAAGCATTCAACTGGTAGGTTTGCACTCACCACAACCTTCTTAAGGCCAGTTACCCCTCCCCAGGAGAAGTTAACAACTGCCAGAGTATGGTCTGTTCTGACATTGCTAGCATTGGTCACTTGGTACATTTCACCAAGTATAATCTGCCCAGGATCCACAAGACCTTGTGTCACCATGGTGACACTTGCTCCTGTGTCCCTGAATGCCAAAGCCTCTTTATCATTTATTAATGGCTGTTGCCTGTACTTGCCCAGATTACTGGGACTCACAGAGGAGGTCACATCCATGCCTCCATCACAGACTAGGACAGCCTGAGTGAGTTCTCTGACTAGGCCAGAGCCCATCTCATTACCCAGGGTCAACCCTACTAAACCCTTGGCCTGTGTACTCCCACCACCATTTGTAACTGCACTAGGGGGAACAGGTGCCTTATGGGCATTGGTGGGGGCTGGAATAGAGTCTTTGGACTTGGTGCAATCACTGGTCCAGTGTGTCTTTTGCTTACAGACTTTGCACCATGGTTTCTTTTGGCCTTTCCCTTTGTTAGACTGTGAATCCCCACCTGAAGAAGATTTTTGGGGGCCTTGTGAAGACTTCTGGTCTTTACCCTTCTCCCCACCCTTGTCAGAGTTCTTAGAATCTTGCTTCTTTGGGTCACCACCTTGGTTCTGTACCTTCTGCCTCACCCTGGTTCTGACCCATTTGTCTGCCTTCTTTCCCAATTCTTGGGGAGAGGTCAGATCAGAGTCCACCAGGTACTGATGCAACAGCTGATTTTGACAGTTATTAAGAATCTGCTCCCTCATGATAAGATTGTACAATCCTTTGAAGTCACATACCTTACTGCCCACTAACCAACCTTCCAGAGCCTTAGCAGAACAATCAACAAAGTCCACCCAGTCTTGATTTTGTGCCTTTTGGGTATCTCTGAACTTTAACCTGTATTGTTCAGTTGTTAGGCCAAACCCATCAATCAATGCACTTTTTAAGACTTGATAATTATCAGCATCCTCTTCTCTAACAGAGAGGAGCTTATCTCTACCTTTGTCTGCAAAGGAGAGCCACAAGATTGCTGCCCACTGCTCCTGAGGGGCCCTCTGTACTTTACAGGCCCTCTCCAGTGCAGTAATCCATTTGTGGATGTCATCCCCACTCTGGTAGGGAGGGACAATCTTGCTCAGGTTTCTATGGTCATAAGACCTTTCCCTACCACTAGGGAAGTTGCTGCCACCATGGGACTCTAGTCCCAACTTTCTTCTTTGTCTTTGAAGCTCTAGGGACTCCCTGTCTATAGCCAACTGCTCTCTTCTGATCCTAAGCTGAGCTTCTTCATACTGGAGCAGTCTCTTTTTCCTTTCATGAGAGGATTCCCTCCTATGAGAGGAAACAGAGGTCCCTATTGAGGTGTCAGAGTGGTTAGACTCCTGAGAAGGAGATCTAGACCTTCTGGGCACACTCACAACTCTTCCTGGTGGGACAAAGGGGAGGTCATTCTGATCCTCCTCCTCATCCTCAGGAGGAGCTGCATTTTCCAGGGCAGGATCATTGTAATCCTCCTGGCCAGTTTCAGAGGTCAGGTCCTGGGTATTTTCACCCCTGGACCCTTCCTCATCTTCTGCCCCACCCTCTCTGCCTACCCTAGCAGACCCTATGGGTCTTCTGAGATCATCTAGCAGAAGCATCTCCAGGAGACGTTGGGTGTTGGCACTTTTGCCTGTCTTCAACTTCCTAATCTTGCACAACTCTCTCAATTCCAAGAATGGGAGGTTGTCATATTTGGATGGCAGGAGCCCACTGGTTCCTGGTAGTGAAGACATTACTAGTGAGGTGTGGTGTATGCACTACCTACTCTAGTGTGGCCTACTAAACTCTCTTGAGTTGTAGAAAGGGTGTGCTAGCCCTTAACACACAACTCTAAGTTCAGTAGAACTTACTGTATACTAAGCTTGTTTTATATGTACCTAAGGTACCCTTAGTGGTTTTCAGTTGATCAATTCAATTGAGATTATCTGGTAAAACAATAGCAAGCTGGAATCCCACACGCTGCACACCAATGTGAGAAGTTGGCCTGGTATATGCTGTCCACTATTTAAAGTGGGCACCTTGTACCAGTCCAAACAACCCCTTATGGAGATAGGTTAAAGACAACCTTTATTGAAAGCTATCCTAGTGGTAGCTATGGAGAGCAGCCTTCAGGCTAAGTCTTGAAGGAATGTAAAGCAGCTTGTTTTACCAGTCTATAATCTCTTGAGTGACCAAATGAAAGAGGACCACACCAGGTATATATATAAAATATATGTATTTAGTCTTAAACACACCCCTCTAGTCTCTTTATGAGGCTAGAGTTCGAAGTACATAGTTTACAAGTCAGTTATCAACAGTAATAGCACAAATACACGTTTGAGCCCTAGGGGCGTACCAAACCATATACCAAAAAAGTGGTATAAGAACCACGACTGAGCTAGACACAAGGCCTAGAGCCTGTAGAAGTGCTTGGACCCCAAGGAACCACCCAAGGTAGTGACACAGGGGACCCACGGGGGACGCGTGCAGTGTGAGAACACAGCCGCGAGCCACCGTTAACTTCTATGGGGAAAGTCGCAGTTGGATTTTTAAAAGGAAAGGACACTTAGAGGAGGACTTGGAGCAAACCCCTTTAGAACTAGGCAGTTCTAGAGTCAATACCCACGGGAGCACCGGAGTACTCGAGTTACCTCACCCAGGGAAGCCGGGTGCATAGGTGTCTTTTGGCGTCGGGTTTCGTCGTCGTTTTCAATGGCGATCTGCTGCAGCGGGCTGCTGGCGACCAAGTCGAAAGTGTCCGGGTGGATCCAAGAGTGGATCAAAGATCTGAAGGACCTGAAAGCAGAGGGGACAGAGTCTGGGTCACTAGCCAGTGACCAGGAAGGCGATGAGCAGATGCCCACCGATGTCGGGTGCTTCAGGTAGGTTGACGGTCATCTTGACTCTTCAGCCACGAGGTCCAGGAGGTGTCGATGATGACCAGGAGCTGGATTCGAGCTGTCCCACAAGGTTTGTCGATTGCTGCGGTGCTGGCGACCGGATTAGACCCAACAAGCCTTGGCAACGGCAAGTCACGTGGAAACCAAGAAAGGACGTTGATGCAGACCAGCAAGGCCTGGGGGACTCACCCAGCGAGGGTAAGTCAGGGCACGTCTGGAGCAACCAGGGAAGCCCAAGCAGAAGAAGAGTTGCCTTCGGGAGGGCCCACTAGCCAATGGACTAGCGACTGCAAAGGAGCCTCGAGTGGACACACTTGGAGCTGGCTCACAGGACACTCGTGGAGTGGAGGCCAGTGATCTTCGGTGCAGTCGGTGCTGGAGGCTGGGCTACTTGGAGCCCAAAGCACAACTTCGTGGGAGACCAGTAAGAGGATGCACTTGCAAAAGTTCTTGGTGTCCAGGGGTCACGGTTCCACATTACCCACGACAGCTACGTGCCTTAGCTTTGCTGGGGTCTCAGGGCAGCCTCGGGAAAGTCTGGAAATCTACATCTGGTGTTGCAAAGACTTTGGCGTCCGGCGGAGCTTCAGTGATGCAGACCGGACAATTGCTTCTTAGGTGCCTGCCAAGCAGGGGAGTCACTCCTTGACCCCAAGGGAGATTCTTCAGTCCTCTAATCTTCAAGTAGAGCATCGAAGGTCCAGGATTCGGCTTCAGAGTTTCGTCCAGGGTAATCTAAAGTCCTAAGGACTGGGGTCCCATACTTATACTAAGTTAGGGGTTGGACATACTCTGGGGACCCACCTATGGGAGGGTCAGGGAAGAGGGGTGGTCACACCCATTCCCTTTGTCCAGTTTCGCGCCAGAGCAGGGGCAGGTAGCTCCTGCAACCGGTTTGAACTGGACTATGCACAGGGACACCAAATGTGCCCCCAGTGCAGGACTTCAAAGCACCAGAGCGTGCTCCCGCCCAGCCCCAATACACACTATCCTGTCTGGGGAGGTGGTTACACCTCCCTGCGACAGGAAACCTATTGTCCAGGCCTCCCCGGCCGGAGTTTCGGTCAGCAGCAGGAGGCCAGACCCGTGTCTGTGGCAGCGGCATCCATTTTGTGATGCCAGGGCTCTGAAAAGTTAATACAGGGTATGCCGGTGTGTACATGTCTCTCCCTCTAGAAGGGTGGAATGCTACCACCGCCACCAGGACTGGCGGGGGGGTAGTATTCCAAGGTGTTTGGCACCAAACACGACATGTTTTGGTGCAGCCAGTCCAAAGTTAGCATTGTACCGCAAGGATATAATGCTCTTAAGAGTATATGGTTAGGCTGTACCACAAACAGCATCAGAGGATTGACTCCGAACGCTGCAGAGGGGCTCTGCTCATGCAGGGGCACCCTCTCACATAAAATCCAAGCACTCTGCCTTCAGGATTGGTAAGGCCTGCCATAGGAGTGACTTATAGGTTTATATGTGTGTGCAATGGTAGTGATATAGGTAGCCTATACCACAGTAAGGGGTGCATGCACCACCTTACCCAGGCTGCAGTAGCAGACCTGTGGTGTCATTTTGGAGGGCTTCCCAGGGGTGGCATAATACATGTTTCAGCCCCTGGTAGGCCTCTGGGGTACCTATGCCCTGGGTACATAATATACCATATACTAGGGACATATAAGGGCACCCCAGAATCCAATCAAAGATGTACCTAAGGTACATGGAAACCATTTTAGAGAGGAAGCAGCTAGGCTGGGGTTCTGATTAGCAGGGCCCCAGCCAGACTACAGTCGAAAAACAGTGAAGCATCAGCAAAAAGTGGGGGTACCCATGTGAAGCAGATCCTACTCTCCTACAACAAGGAGATGGCTGTACTGCATCAGTAGTGTTCAGGGGATTGTCGCAGTGCATGTGTTAGTGCCTGGGTCATTGCATGAGTACATGGGTAGTGACTGGATGATTAGAGTACTGCAAGGAGAGTGCATGGTGAATTTATAAGTGCTTGGTGTAGGAAGGTGGAATCTGACTATATGGTTGCCCCCACTTTTTTTTATGGTGTTTTGCTGGTTTATGACTTAGTTGGACTGGGATCCTGCTATTCAGGGCCCCAGTCTATCTGCTTCCTCTATAAAATGGTTTCCATGTGCCCTAGGCACATCTCTGATTGGAATCTGGAGTGCCCTTATAAGTCCCTAGTATATGGTATACTATGTACCCAGGGCATAGGTACCTCAGAGACCTACCAGGGGCTGCAACATGTATTGTGCCACCCCTGGAAGGCCATCCAAAATGACACCACAGGTCTGCTACTGCAGCCTGGGAAAAGTGGTGCATGCACCCCTTACTGTGATATAGGTTACCTATGTCACTACATATATACACACATATAAACCTATAAGTCACTCCTATGGCAGGCCTTATCAATCCTGAATGCAGAGTGCTTGGTTCTTATTTGAGAGGGTGCCCCTGCATGAGCAGAGCCCCTCTGCAGCGTTCGGAGACCCTTCTCTGATGCTGTTTGTAGTGCAGCCTGACCATATACTCTTAAGTGCATTATATCCTCGCGGTACAATGCTAACTTTGGACTGGCTGCACCAAAACATGTCGTGTTTGGTGTCAAACATCTTGGAATACTACCCCCCGCCAGTTCTGGTGGCGGGGTAGCATTCCACCCTTCTAGAGGGAGAGACATGTACACACCGGGCTACCCGATAACTTCTTTCCAGAGCCCTGGCATCACAAAATGGATGCCGCTGCCACAGACACGGGTCTGGCCTCCTGCTGCTGACTGAAACTCCGGCAGGGGAGGCCTGTACAATAGGTTTCCTGTTGCAGGGAGGTGTAACCACCTCCCCAGACAGGATAATGTGTATTGGGGCTGGGCGGAGCACTCTCTGGTGCTCAGCAGTCCTGCACTGGGGGCACACTTGGTGTCCCTGTGCATATGCCAGTTCAAACCGGTTGCAGGGGCTACCTGCCCCTGCTCTGGCGCGAAACTGGACAAAGGGAATGGGTGTAACCACCCCTCTTCCCTGACCCTCCCATAGGTGGGTCCCCAGAGTATGTCCAACCCCCTAACTTAGTATAAGTATGGGACCCCAGTCCTTAGGACTTTAGATTACCCTGGACGAAACTCTGACACTGAATCCTGGACCTTCGACGCTCTACCTGAAGATTAGAGGACTGAAGAATCTCCCTTGGGGTCAAGGAGTGACTCCCCTGCTTGGCAGGCACCTAAGAAGCAATTGTCTGGCCTGCATCGCTGAAGCTCCCGCCGGACGCCAAAGTCTTTGCATCACCAGAGGTGGATTTCCAGACTTCCCCGAGGCTGAACTGAGTCCCCAGTAAAGCTGAGGCCCGTAGCTGTCGTGGGTAACGTGGAACCGTGACCCCTGGACACCGAGTACTTTTGCAAGTGCATCCTCTTCCTGGTCTCCCACGAAGTTGTGCTTTGGGCACAGAGTAGCCCCCTCCTCCAGCACCGACTGCACCAAAGATCACTGGCCTCCACTCCACGAGTGTCCTGTGAGCCAGCTCTAAGTGCGTCCACTTAAGGCTCCTTTGCGGTTGCTAGTCCGTTGGCTAGTGGGCCCTCCCGAAGGCAACTCTTCTTCTGTTTGGGCTTTCCTGGTTGCTCCAGACGTGCCCTGACTTACCCTCGCTGGGTGAGTCCCCCAGACCTTGCTGGTCTGCATCAACGTCCTTTCTTGGTTTCCACGTGACTTGCCGTTGCCAAGGCTTGTTGGGTCTAATCCGGTCGCTGACATCCCTGCAATCGACAGACTTTGTGGGACAGCTCGAATCCAGCTCCTGGTTGTTGTCGACGCCTCCTGGACCTCGTGGCTGAAGAGTCAAGACGACAGTCAACCTACCTGAAGCACCCGACATCGGTGGGCATCTGCTCATCGCCTTCCTGGTCACTGGCTAGTGACCCAGACTCTGTCCCCTATGCTTTCAGGTTCTTCAGATCTTCGATCCACCCTTGGATCCACCCGAACACTTTCGACTTGGTCGCCAGCAGCACTTTGCAGCAGATCGCCATTGAAAACGACGACGAAACCCGACCCCGAAAGACACCTATGCACCCAGCTTCCCAAGGTGAGGTAACTCGAGTACTCCGGTGCTCCCGTGGGTATAGACTCTAGAACAACCTAGTTCTAAAGGGGTTTGCTCCAAGTCCTCCTCCAAGTGTCCTTTTTCTTTAAAACTCCAACCGCGACATTCCCCATAGAAGTCAACGGTGGCTCGCGGCTGTGTTCTCACACTGCACGCGTCCCCCGTGGGTCCCCTGTGTCACTACCTTGGGTGGTTCCTTGAGGGCCAAGCACTTCTACAGGCTCTAGGACATGTGTCTAGCTCAGTAGTGGTTCTTATACCACTTTATTGGTATATGGTTTGGTACGCCCCTAGGGCTCAAACGTGTATTTGTGCTATTACTGTTGATATTCGACTTGTAACTTATGTACTTCGAACTCTAGCCTCATAAAGAGACTAGAGGGGTGTGTTTAAGACTAAATACATATATTTTAAATATATACCTGGTGTGGTCCTCTTTCATTTGGTCACTCAAGAGATTATAGACTGGTAAAACAAGCTGCTTTACATTCCTTCAAGACTTAGCCTGAAGGCTGCTCTCCATAGCTACCACTAGGATAGCTTTCAATAAAGGTTGTCTTTAACCTATCTCCAATAAGGGGTTGTTTGGACTGGTGCAAGGTGCCCACTATAATTAGTGGACAGCATATACCAGGCCAACTTCTCACATTGGTGTGCAGCGTGTGGGATTCCAGCTTGCTATTGTTTTACCAGATAATCTCAATTGAATTGATCAACTGAAAACCACTAAGGGTACCTTAGGTACATATAAATCAAGCTTAGAATACAGTAAGTTCTACTGAACTTAGAGTTGTGTGTTAAGGGATAGCACACCCTTTCTACAACTCAAGAGAGTTTAGTAGGCCATACTAGAGTAGGTAGTGCATACACCACACCACACTAGTAATGTCTTCACTGCCAGGAACCAGTGAGCTCCTGCCATCCAGATACGACACCCTCGCATTCTTGGAATTGAGAGAGTTGTGCAAAGTTAGGAAGTTGAAGACAGGCAAAAGTGCCAACACCCAACGTCTCCTAGAGATGCTTCTGCTAGATGACTTTAGAAGACCCATAAGGTCTGAAAGGGTAGGCAGAGAGGGTGGGGCAGAAGAAGAGGGGGAGTCCAGGGATGAAAATACCCAGGACCCAACCTCTGAAACTGGCCAGGGGATGACAATGATCCTGACCTGGAAAGTGCAGCTACTCCTGAGGAAGAGGAGGAGGCCCAGAATGACCTCCCTCTGTCCCCCAGGAAGAGTTGAGAGTGTGCCCAGAAGGACTAGATCTCCTTCTCAGGAGTCTAACCACTCTGACACCTCAGTAGGGACCTCTGTCTCCTCTCATGGAAGGGAATCCTCTCATGAGAGGAGAAAGAGACTGATTCAGTATGAGCAAGCCCAGCTTGAGCTCAGAAAACAGCAGTTGGCTATAGACAGGGAGTCCCTAGATCTCTATAGACAGAGAAAAAAGATGGGACTAGAGTCCCATGGTGGCAGCAATTTTCCCAGAGATAGGGAAAGGTCTTATGACCATAGAATCCTGAGCAAGATTGTCCCTCCCTACCAGAGTGGGGATGACATCCACAAATGGATAACTGCTCTAGAGAGGGCCTGTAAAGTACAGAGGGTCCCTCAGGAGCAGTGGGCAGCAATCTTGTGGCTCTCCTTTGCAGACAAAGGTAGAGATAAGCTCCTCACTGTTAGAGAGGAGGATGCTGACAATTACAAAGTCTTGAAGAGTGCTCTGATAGATGGGTTTGGCCTAACCACTGAACAGTATAGGTTGAAGTTCAGAGACACCCAAAAGGCTCAGACTCAAGACTGGGTTGATTTTGTAGATTGTGCTACTAAGGCTCTGGAAGGTTGGATACATGGCAGCAAGGTGCATGACTTTATAGGATTGTACAATTTGATTATGAGGGAGCAGATCCTTAATAATTGTCAAAACCAGCTTTTACACCAGTACCTGGTGGACTCTGATCTGACCTCTCCCCAAGAATTGGGAAAGAAGGCAGACAAATGGGTCAGAACCAGGGTAAGGCCTAAGAATCAGGGTGGTGACCAGAAGAAAGATTCTACCAAGTCCCAAGAGAAAGGTGGGGATAAATCTAAGGATAAGTCCACTACAGGGCCCCAAAAGTCCTCTTCTGGGGGTGGGTCCCAAACTCCTTCCTCTCCTGAAAAGAAACCCTATTGCCATGTCTGTAAAAAGCCTGGACACTGGAAAACAGATCCCAGTTGCCCTAGGATTGGCAATAAAGAAAATGTTCCTCCAACAACTACTACCACCCCTCCTGGTACTACCAGTAGTAATCCTCCAGTTGGGAGTAGTGCACCCAAAAAGTTAGGTGCTTTTGCAAGAGGAACAGAGGTGGGCCCTAGTTTAGACAGGACCCCCTCAACAGACTCCTCTGACTCTGATGGTGGTATAGGATTTGCCACCTTTACCATGGGCCCCAATGCATTGGGCAGGTACAGACTGGAGCCAATAATTAATGGTCAGAAAGCTGTGGCATTTAGGGACACAGGGGCTAGTGTCACCATGGTGGCAGGGAAACTAGTCCCACCTCACCAGCTTTTACCTGAGTTTAAATACCAGGTAACCAACATTGATGGTGTCAGAACAGATCACCCCATGGCCGGTGAGCAGTCAAAATATCGAAAATAAAATATCGACATACACTAATATCGAAGTCACAATATCGAAGGGACAGAATATCGATGGACAGAATATCGATGGACAGAATATCGAACCCTAAGGTAAGTAATATCGAATTTTTTATATCGATGTAAGTAATATCGAAGTTAGTAATATCGAAATCAAATATATCGATGTTACTAATATCGATGTTACTAATATCGATATTTGTATTATTGTTATGTATTTTGTTATGTTTTTAATATGTATGTGTTATATGTGTTTTTGTTAAGTGTTCTACTTGTCTAAAAATATATGTATACAATTTTTATATGTTAATAATGTTTTTTTAAGTTATTGGTTTTTTTTTTTGTACCGTAGCGGGTTGTGGGTTTATAGTGGAATAGGGTGGGAAGTAATTTAATTATACTAAATTAATTATTAATTTTTAGGAATTATAAATTAATTTTAATTATTTTTGCGTTTAAGTTCTGTAGCGGGTTGTGGGTTTATAGGGGAATAGGGTGGGAAGTAATGTAATTGTAATTAAGTTATAATTTATTTTAATTAATTGGTATTGATAATTATATTATTGTTAATTAATTAATAATTGGTAATTCATTTTTATTAATTGGTTATTAATTTTTATTAATTGATTAATTGATCATTATGTTAAGTTTATTATTTTATTATTGGAGTGTGTTGTGCGTTTATGGGGGAATGCTTTTGGAAGTAATTGAAATCTAATTAAGTAATTATTACATTTATTTTTGGGTATTGATAATTAATTTATAGGACATTAATTATTAATTGGTAATTTTTTTAATTAGAATTTTTTGGTTCTAAAAATTAATATTTTGTTGTTTTATCATCAATTGGTAATTAAATATTATTAAACATTATTTATTGATAAATTTAATTAATATATTAAGAAGTAATTATTAATTGATTATTAATGTTTAATTATTATTATTTTTGGTATAAAAAAGCATTTAATTGTTCAATATTAGTTAATTGGTAATTAAGGTTTAATAATTGATATGTTTTTGTTATTAAAAATATTTTATTCTTCAATATTTATTATTTAGTAATTAATATTTATTAATTATTATTTATTGGTATTTATTATTAATTTATTGTTAATACATTTTCTATTGGTAATTATGTTTTTAATAATTATTTATTGGTATTGGTAAAGAGTTTACAGTTATTTAATAATTCATTAATTATTGTAAAAAATTATTTTATTTATAAGTATGTTATTTGTAACTTCTATGCTATCCAACACTTTCCCTACTGTTGCACTCTCTGGAGTTGGACTAGTAATTTGTACCCCTACGCTATCCAACACTTTCCCTACTGTTGCACTCTCTGGAGTTGGAATAGTAATTTTTACCCCTACGCTATCCAACACTTTCCCTACTGTTGCACTCACTGGAGTGGGAATAGTAATTTTTACCCTCACGCTAGCCAACGCTTTCCCTACTGTTGCACTCCCTGGAGTGGGAATAGTAATTTCTACCCCTACGCTATCCAACACTTTCCCTACTGTTGCACTCTCTGGAGTTGGAATAGTAATTTTTACCCCTACGCTATCCAACACTTTCCCTTCTGTTGCACTCACTGGAGTGGGAATATTCATTTTTACCCTCCCGCTATCCAACGCTTTCCCTACTGTTGCACTCCCTGGAGTGGGAATAGTAATTTTTACCCTTACGCTATCCAACGCTTTCCCTACGGTTGCACTCACTGCAGTGGGAATAGTAATTTTTACCCCTACGCTATCCAATACTTTCTCTACTGTTGCACTCTCTAGAGTGGGAATAGTAATTTTAACCTCTACGCTATACAACATTTTTCTTACTGTTGTTTTTTTGGGAGTTGAAATAGTAGTTTTATTCCCTCCGCTATTTAATATTTTTTGTATTATTTTAGTTAATGTAGTATATAATTAATTTTAAAAATATTAAAAGTAAATTTATTTTTTTAATTTGTTATACATAATTATTTAATTTTTATTTATGTTATTGTTTTATGTGTATAGATGTATTTGTAATTTATAATATTTTTTATTAATTTAGAATTTATTAAAATAATTATTAAAACTCATTATTAAGTAAGTATATATATTATATATTATATGTATATGTTTAATTAATGATTTATAAAAATTATATATATTACTTATTAATGTTAAACATTATAAAATATTTTTAACTATGTTTCTTTTACTTATAAGTATTATTTAGTTTATTTTACATTTTTTTTTTAACAAAAAAAACCCCGATATTTTTGATAACGATATTTTTGACATCGATATTTTTTTTCTCGATATTTTTGTACTTACCATGTTGTAGATAGGATATCGATATTGTTGACATCGATATTCTTGCTCCAATATTTTTGTAGGTCGATTTTTTGACCTTCGATATTTTGTCAGTGATCCCCCATGGCCATAGTCAATCTCAGCTGGGAAGGGGTCACAGGCCCAAAAAGAGTGGCAGTGTCCCCAACCTTGCCTGTAGATTGCCTGATGGGCAATGATCTGGAAATTTCAGCCTGGGCTGAAGTTGAACACCAAACCCATCTGAGAATGCTGGGCGTCCCTTTAAAAGTTAGTGGGGCTGTGATGGCCACAGCCCCAGCCCAGGGAAATTTTGGAGAGATGGAGCCTGGAAGAATGGCCCACTCTCCCCCAAAAGAGAGCACAAGGGTTGAAGAAAAGTCTTCTTCCCTCCAGACAGTAGGTAAGGGTCATCCTTCTCAGGGAACTGACCCTACCCCTAGTGAAGGAACTGCCCAGAGGTAGTCAGACCTGGCCTGGCCCCACCCCTGATGGCAGAGGACCCTTCCAAGGTGGTACCCAGTCTGGAGCAGGTAACCTGCCCCTCTCTACCCTGCCTCAGACAGCCCAGGGCTGCAGAGGTCAGGGAGGTCAGTGGACCCCCCAGGGCCCCCTGTCCAGAGGAACCCCCCCATCAGCAGATTAGGGGCACCCAGTCTAGTAGCCCTAGCCAGGTGAACATTCCTCAACACACTGAGGGATCCCCCATACCTTTGTGTAGGGACCTCCCCCAGAAGGACTCTGTTAGGCAAGGGCAAACCTGGGACCAAAAGGTTCCAAACCTGCCATGTCCCTCCAGTGGTCCATCCAAAGGGACCCAACCCACAGCTGCAGGCAGCCAAAGGTTGACCCTTAGAGCAAAATGCAACTCAGTCATGGAAAGACAGGCATACATGGTGACCAGTGATCTGAGGAAGCTGAGACCAACCTTCCTAGGTCCTCACTTCCCTACTCAGACCCCTCACCAGACTTGTACTTTACCAAAGCACACCACAGGTAGTAATTCCCCATGGTGGAGGCCCTCTCATACCCTTAGGGTGAGGTATTGCTTAGTGGACCATAAGACAGGGGGCAACCATGCTAGTGCAGGTGCTTCCTTATATGGCCACTTAGTCAATAAAGGCTCAACTGGCCAAGGTTAGCCTTATCTCCTTTCGTTTGGGGGGGGGGGGGTATGTAGGAAGGTGGAATCTGACTATATGGTTGCCCCCACTTTTTTTTCTGGTGTTTTGCTGGTTTATGACTTAGTTGGACTGGGATCCTGCTATTCAGGGCCCCAGTCTATCTGCTTCCTCTATAAAATGGTTTCCATGTGCCCTAGGCACATCTCTGATTGGAATCTGGAGTGCCCTTATAAGTCCCTAGTATATGGTATACTATGTACCCAGGGCATAGGTACCTCAGAGACCTACCAGGGGCTGCAGCATGTATTGTGCCACCCCTGGAAGGCCATCCAAAATGACATCACAGGTCTGCTACTGCAGCCTGGGTAAGGTGGTGCATGCACCCCTTACTGTGATATAGGTTACCTATGTCACTACATATATACACACATATAAACCTATAAGTCACTCCTATGGCAGGCCTTATCAATCCTGAAGGCAGAGTGCTTGGTTCTTATGTGAGAGGGTGCCCCTGCATGAGCAGAGCCCCTCTGCAGCGTTCGGAGACCCTTCTCTGATGCTGTTTGTAGTGCAGCCTGACCATATACTCTTAAATGCATTATATCCTCGCGGTACAATGCTAACTTTGGACTGGCTGCAACAAAACATGTCGTGTTTGGTGTCAAACATCTTGGAATACTACCCCCCCCCGCCAGTTCTGGCGGCGGGGGTAGCATTCCACCCTTCTAGAGGGAGAGACATGTACACACCGGGATACCCGGTAACTTCTTTCCAGAGCCCTGGCATCACAAAATGGATGCCGCTGCCACAGACACGGGTCTGGCCTCCTGCTGCTGACTGAAACTCCGGCAGGGGAGGCCTGGACAATAGGTTTCCTGTCGCAGGGAGGTGTAACCACCTCCCCAGACAGGATAATGTGTATTGGGGCTGGGCGGGAGCACTCTCTGGTGCTCAGAAGTCCTGCACTGGGGGCACACTTGGTGTCCCTGTGCATACGCCAGTTCAAACCGGTTGCAGGGGCTACCTGCCCCTGCTCTGGCGCGAAACTGGACAAAGGGAATGGGTGTAACCACCCCTCTTCCCTGACCCTCCCTTAGGTGGGTCCCCAGAGTATGTCCAACCCCCTAACTTAATATAAGTATGGGACCCCAGTCCTTAGGACTTTAGATTACCCTGGACCAAACTCTGACACTGAATCCTGGACCTTCGATGCTCTACCTGAAGATTAGAGGACTGAAGAATCTCCCTTGGGGTCAAGGAGTGACTCCCCTGCTTGGCAGGCACCTAAGAAGCAATTGTCTGGTCTGCATCGCTGAAGCTCCCGCCGGACGCCGAAGTCTTTGCATCACCAGAGGAGGTTTTCCAGACTTCCCCGAGGCTGCCCTGAGGCCCCAGAAAAGCTGAGGCCTATAGCTGTCGTGGGTAACGTGGAACCATGACCCCTGGACACCAAGTACTTTTGCAAGTGCATCCTCTTCCTGGTCTCCCACAAAGTTGTGCTTTGGGCTCCGAGTAGCCCCCGCCTCCAGCACCGACTGCACTGAAGATCACTGGCCTCCACTCCACGAGTGTCCTGTGAGCCAGCTTCAAGTGCGTCCACTTGAGGCTCCTTTGCGGTCGCTTGTCCGTTGGCTAGTGGGCCCTCCCGAAGGCAACTCTTCCTTTGTTTGGGCTTTCCTGGTTGCTCTAGACGTGCCCTGACTTACCCTTGCTGGGTGAGTCCCCCAGACCTTGCTGGTCTGCATCAACGTCCTTTCTTTGTTTGTACGAGACTTGCCGTTGCCAAGGTTTGTTGGGTCCAATCCGGTCGTCGACACCCCTGCAATCGACAGACGTTGTGGTAAAGCTCGAATCCTGCTCCTGGTCATCGTCGACGCCTCCTGGACCTCGTGGCTGAAGAGTCAAGACGACCATCAATCTACCTGAAGCACCCGACATCGGTGGGCATCTGCTCATCGCCTTCCTGGTCACTGGCTAGTGACCCAGACTCTGTCCCCTCTGCTTTCAGGTTCTTCAGATCTTCGATCCACCCTTGGATCCACCCGAACACTTTCGACTTGGTCGCCAGCAGCACTTTGCAGCAGATCGCCATTGAAAACGACGACGAAACCCGACCCCGAAAGACACCTATGCACCCGGCTTCCCTGGGTTAGGTAACTCGAGTACTCCGGTGCTCCCGTGGGTATAGACTCTAGAACAACCTAGTTCTAAAGGGGTTTGCTCCAAGTCCTCCTCCAAGTGTCCTTTTTCTTTAAAACTCCAACCGCGACATTCCCCATAGAAGTCAACGGCGGCTCGCAGCTGTGTTCTCACACTGCACGCGTCCCCCGTGGGTCCCCTGTGTCACTACCTTGGGTGGTTCCTTGAGGACCAAGCACTTCTACAGGCTCTAGGCCTTGTGTCTAGCTCAGTCGTGGTTCTTATACCACTTTATTGGTATATGGTTTGGTACGCCCCTAGGGCTCAAACGTGTATTTGTGCTATTACTGTTGATAACTGACTTGTAACTTACGTACTTCAAACTCTAGCCTCATAAAGAGACTAGAGGGGTGTGTTTAAGACTAAATACATATATTTGAAATATATACCTGGTGTGGTCCTCTTTCATTTGGTCACTCAAGAGATTATAGACTGGTAAAACAAGCTGCTTTACATTCCTTCAAGACTTAGCCTGAAGGCTGCTCTCCATAGCTACCACTAGGATAGCTTTCAATAAAGGTTGTCTTTAACCTATCTCCAATAAGGGGTTGTTTGGACTGGTGCAAGGTGCCCACTATAATTAGTGGACAGCATATACCAGGCCAACTTCTCACACTTGGGTGATTGGATAAGTACATGGAACTGGCTGGGTGATTGGAGGAGTGTATTGGTAGTGACAAGGAGATGGCTGGACTGCATCAGTAGTGCTCAGGGGATTGTAGCAGTGCATGTGTTAGTGCCTGTTTCATGGCATGAGTACATGGGTAGTGACTGGATGATTAGAGTACTGCAAGGAGAGTGCATGGTGAATTTATAAGTGCTTGTGTTTTGGTGCAGTGATTAGATAAGGACATGGTGTTGAGTGGGTGATAGGAGGAGTGCATGGGTAGTGACAAGGAGATGGCTGGACTGCATCAGTAGTGCTCAGGGGATTGTAGCAGTGCGTGTGTTAGTGCCTGGGCTATTGCATAAGTACATGGGTACTGACTGGGTGATTAGAGTACTGCAAGGAGAGTGCATGGTGAATTTATAAGTGCTTGGGTTTTGTTGGAGTGATTGGATAAGTACATGGTGTTGGCTGGGTGATTGGAGGAGTGCATGGGTAGTGACAAGGAGATGGCTGGACTGCATCAGTAGTGCTCAGGGGATTGTAGCAGTGCATGTGTTAGTGCCTGGGTCATTGCATAAGTACATGGGTAGTGACTGGATGATTAGAGTACTGCAAGAAGAGTGCATGGTGAATTTATAAGTGCTTGTGTTTTGGCGCAGTGATTAGATAAGGACATGGAACTGGCTGGGTGAATGGAGGAGTGCGTGGGTAGTGACAAGGAGATGGCTGGACTGCATCAGTAGTGCTCAGGGCATTCTAGCAGTGCATGTGTTAGTGCCTGCGTCATTGCATGAGTACATGGGTAGTGACTGGATAATTAGAGTACTGCAAGGAGAGTGCATGGTGAATTTATAAGTGCTTGTGCTTTCGCGCAGTGATTAGATAAGGACATGGAACTGGCTGGGTCATTGGAGGAGTGCATGGGTAATGTCAAGGAGATGGCTGGACTGCATCAGTAGTGCTCAGGGATTGTAGCAGTGCATGTGTTAGTGCCTGGGTCATTGCATGAGTACATGGGTACTGACTGAATGATTAGAGTACTTCAAGGAGAGTGCATGGTGAATTTATAAGTCCTTGTGTTTTGGCGCAGTGATTAGATAAGGACATGGAACTGGCTGGGTGATTGGAGGAGTGCATGGGTAGTGACAAGGAGATAGCTGGACAGCATCAGTGGGGCTCAGGGGATTGTAGCAGTGCATGTTTTAGTGCCTGGGTCATTGCATAAGTACATGGGTACTGACTGGATGATTAAACTTCTGCAAGGAGAGTGCATGGTGAATTTATAAGTGCTTGGGTTTTGGCGGAGTGATTGGATAAGTACACACATGTCACATCAGGCCCCGCCCCCTCCCTTCACCACTGTGCAAATGCGCCCCCTGGCAGGTTTTTAAGTTGGGGGATTAATTCCCCTTGAATCCTGAGGGTCCCTGGGGGCCAACTAGCCCACCAGGTACCTCCAGTAAGTGCCACAGAGGTGCGTTGCAGAGAGGTGGTCCGAGGCCACGCCCCTTTTTACACCTCTCTACAATGCAACTCTGTGGCGCTTACTGGATGTACGTGGTGGGCTAGTTGGCCCCCAGGGACCCTCAGGATTCAAGGGGACTTAATCCCCCAACATCAGGCCACGCCCCCTCTCTGCACCACTGTGCAAACGCACCCCCTGGTGGCAATGGACAGTGGGAGGGAGGGGGAGATCGGGGGTAAAGAAGTGACCAGGGATAACAGGAGGGAGGGAGGGTGGGGGTAAAGAAGTGACAACGGGAGGGAGGGTGGGGGTAAACAAGTGGCAATGTACAGTGGGAGGGAGGGGGAGATTGGGGGTAAACAAGTGACCACGGATAACGTGAGGGAGGGAGGGAGGGCGGGGGTAAACAAGTGACAACGGGAAGGAGGGTGGGGGTAAAGAAGTAGCAATGGACTGTGGGAGGGAGGGGGAGATTGGGGGTAAACAAGTGACCACGGACCACAGGAGGGAGGGAGGGAGGGCGGGGGTAGACAAGTGACAACGGGAAGGAGGGTGGGGGTAAACAAGTGGCAATGGACAGTGGAAGGGAGGGGGAGATTGGGGGGAAACAAGTGACCACGGATAACTGGAGGGAGGGAGGGCAGGGGTAAACAAGTGACAACGGGAGGGAGGGTGGGGGTAAACAAGTAGCAATGGACAGTGGGAGGAAGGGGGCAATTGGGGGTGAACAAGTGACCAGGGATAATGGGAGGGAGGGAAGGCGGGGGTAAACAAGTGACAACGGGAGGGAGGGTGGGGGTAAACAAGTGGCAATGGACAGTGGGAGGGAGGGGGACATTGGGGGTAAACAAGTGACCACGGATAATGGGAGGGAGGGAAGGCGGGGGTAAACAAGTGACAACGGGAGGGAGGGTGGGGGTAAACAAGTGGCAATGGACAGTGGGAAGGAGGGGGAGATCGGGGTAAACAAGTGACCACAGACCACGGGAGGGAGTGTGTGAGGTGGGGGTAAACAAGTGACCACGGATAACGGGAGGGAGGGAGGGCAGGGGTAAACCATTGACAACGAGAGGGAACAGCAACCGCGGACTTCTCCTAATACTTTGATACTGCCAGTACGCACACATCTTCTGAAGATGCCCCTTTTGCTTGGCACGCAACACACCCTGCCATTGAGTGTGGCATTATTTTGTAAAGCGCCAGCTGGGCCAGTAGGTATACTGACACTTCAGGGCGCTTAATAAACGTACACATGGCTAAATCAAGTGTAGAGAAAGTGATATTCTGTCTTTGCTGGTTAGATAATGCACACGACCTGCAGCACAAGTTAAAACCACAAACAAATCTCACATAAGGGCGACGTTATACCCAATGCACTCTTAATGTGACCCAAAGACCCTCAACTCCCGCCTCCTCTCTTCCGGTCTCACTGATACTCTGTCACGTGGCCCAGCCAAAACCAACATGGCCAGCGCACTACAACCGCGACCTGCACCCAGCCCTACCTATCGAATATACGATAAGGCTTTTGGGGTTGACAGAGCGTTGCAGCTGACTCCGCCACCTTTCCATGTCAATGGTTTCAGGAGTCCTGAAACCACTGACATGTGGGAGGGCGGGGGTAAACAAGTGACAACGGGAGGGAGTGTGGGGGTAAACAAGTGGCAATGGACAGTCAGAGGGAGGGGGGATCAGGGGTAAAGAAGTGACCAGGGATAACGGGAGGGAGGGAGGGCGGGGGTAAACAAGTGACAACGGGATGGAGGGTGGGGGTAAACAAGTGGCAATGGACAGTGGGAGGGAGGGGGAGATTGGGTGTAAACAAGTGACCATGGATAACGGGAGGGAGGGAGGGCAGGGGTAAACAAGTGACAATGGGAGGGAGGGTGGGGGTATACAAGTGGCAATGGACAGTGGGAGGGAGGGGGAGATCGGGGGTAAAGAAGTGACCACGTACCAGGGGAGGGAGTTTGTGAGGCGGGGGTAAACAAGTGACAACGGGAGGGAGGGTGGGGGTAAACAAGTGGCAATGGACAGTGGGAGGGAGGGGGAGATTGGGGGTAAAAAAGTGACCACGGATAACGGGAGGGAGGGAGGGTGGGGGTAAACGAGTGACAATGGGAGGGAGGGTGGGGGTAAACAAGTGGCAATGGACAGTGGGAGGGAGGGGAGATCGGAGGTAAACAAGTGACCACAGACCACAGGAGGGAGGGAGGGCGGGGGTAAACAAGTGACCACGGATAATGGGAGGGAGGGAGGGCTTGGGTAAACAGGTGACAACGGAAGGGAGGGTGGGGGTAAACAAGTGGCAATAGACAGTGGGAGTGAGGGGGAGATCGGGGGTAAAGAAGTGACCAAGGATAACGGGAGGGAGGGAAGGCGGGTGTAAACAAGTGACAACGGGAGGGAGGGTGGGGGTAAACAAGTGGCAATGGACAGTGGGAGGGAGGGGGAGATTGGGGGTAAACAAGTGACCACGGATAAAGGGAGGGAGTGAGGGCGGGTGTAAACAAGTGACAACGGGAGGGAGGGTGGGGGTAAACAAGTGGCAATGGACAGTGGGAGGAAGGGGGAGATTGGGGGTAAACAAGTGACCACAGACCAGGGAGGGAGTGTGTGAGGCGGGGTAAACAAGTGACAAAGGGAGGGAGGGTGGGGGTAAACAAGTGGCAATGGACAGTGGGAGGGAGGGGGAGATTGGGGGTATACAAGTGACCACGGATAACCAAAGGGAGGGAGGGCGGGGGTAAACAGGTGACAACGGGAGGGAGGGTGGGGGTAAACAAGTGGCAATGGACAGTGAGAGGGAGGGGGAGATCGGGGGTAAACAAGTGGCCACGGATAATGGGAGGGAGGGAGGGCAGGGGTAAACAAGTGACAACGGGAGGGAGCAGCAACCGCGGACATCTCCTAATACTTTGATACTGCCAGTGCACACACATCTTCTGACGATGCCCCTCTTGCTTGGCACGCAGCACACCCTGCCATTGAGTATGGCATTATTTTGTAAAGCGCCAGCTGGGCCGGTAAGTACACTGACACTTCAGGGCGCTTAATACACGTACACATGGCTAAATCAAGTGTAGAGAAAGTGATATTCTGTCTTTGTTGGTTAGATAATGCACACGACCTGCAGCAGAAGTTAAAACCACAAACAAATCTCACATAAGGCGACGTTATACCCAATGCGCTCCTAATGGGACCCAAAGACCCTCAACTCCCGCCCCCTCTCTTCCAGTCTCACTGTTACTCTGTCACCGTGGCCCAGCCAAAACCAACACGGACAGCGCACTACAACCGCGACCTGCACCCAGCCCTCCCTATCGAATATACGATAAGGCTTTTGTGGTTGACAGAGCGTTGCAGCTGACTCCGCCACATTTCCACGTCAATGGTTTCAGGAGTCCTGAAACCACTGACATGAGGGAGGGCGCGGGTAAACAAGTGACAACGGGAGGGAGTGTGGGGGTAAACAATTGCCAATGGACAGTGGGAGGGAGGGGGAGATCGGGGGTAAAGTAGTGACCAGTGATAATGGAAGGGCGGGAGGGCGGGGGTAAACAAGTGACAACAGGAGGGAGGGTGGGGGTAAACAAGTGGCAATGGACAGTGGGAGGGAGGGGGAGATTGGGGGTAAACAAGTGACCACGGATAACAGGAGGGAGGGAGGGCAGGGGTAAACAAGTGACAACGGGAGGGAATGTGGGGGTAAACAAGTGGCAATGGACAGTGGGAGGGAGGGGAGATCGGGGGTAAAGAAGTGACCAGGGATAACGGGAGGGAGGGCGGGGGTAATCAAGTGACAACGGGAGGGAGGGTGGGGGTAAACAAGTGGCAATGGACAGTGGGAGGGAGGGTGAGATTGGGGGTAAACAAGTGACCACAGATAACGGGAGGGAGGGAGGGTGGGGGTAAACAAGTGACAACGGGAGGGAGGGTGGGGTAAACAAGTGGAAATGGACAGTGGGAGGGAGGGGGAGATCGGGGGTAAAGAAGTGACCAGGGATAACGGGAGGGAGGGAGGGCGGGGGTAAACAAGTGACAACGGGAGGGAGGGTGGGGATAAACAAGTGGCAATGGACAGTGGGAGGGAGGGGGAGATTGGGGTAAACAAGTGACCATAGATAACGGGAGGGAGGGAGGGCGGGGGTAAACAAGTGACAATGGGAGGGAGGGTGGGGGTAAACAAGTGGCAATGGACAGTCGGAGGGGGGGGAGATCGGGGGTGAACAAGTAACCACAGACCACATGAGGGAGTGTGTGAGGCAGGGGTAAACAAGTGACCACGGATAACGGGATTGAGGGAGGGCGAGGGTAAACAAGTGACAACGGGAAGGAGGGTGGGGGTGTAGGAGAGTAGGATCTGCCTCTTATGGTTACCCCCACTTTTTGCTGGTGTATCACTGTGTTTCAACTTTAGTCTGGCTGGGGCCCTGCTATCCAGGACCCCAGCCTAGCTGCTTCCTCTCTAAATTGATTCCATTACTTTAGGTACATCCCAGATTGTATTCTGGAGTGCCCTTATAAGTCCCTAGTATATGGTATACTATGTACCCAGGGCATAGGTACCCCAGAGGCCTACCAGGGGCTGAAGCATGTATTGTGCCATCCCTGGAAGGCCCTCCAAAATGACACCACAGGACTGCTACTGCAGCCTGAGTAAGGTGGTGCATGCACCCCTTACAGAGATATAGGTTCACTATACCTCACCTATCACTGCACATACAAACCTATCAGTCACCCCTATGGCAGGCCTTATCAATCCTGAAAACAGGGTGCTTGGTTTTAAGTGAGAGGGTGCCCATGCATGAGCAGAGCCCCTCTGCAGCCTTCAGAATCTCCTCTCCGGGGTTGTCTGTGGTGCAGCCTGACCATATACTCTTAAGTGCATTATATCTAAATGGTAAATGCTAACTTTGGGATGGCTGCACGGAAACATGTCGTGTTTGGTGTCAAACACCTTGGAATCATACCCCCACACCAGTACCTGGTACCTGGTGTGGGAGTATGATCCCACCCTTCTAGAGGGAGAGTCATGACAGCACCGGTATACCCGGTACCAACTAAACAGAGCCTGGCATCACAAAATGGATGCTGCAGCCACAGACACAAGTCTGGCCTCCTGCTGCTGACCGAAACTCCGGCAGGGGAGGCCTGGACAATAGGTTTCCTGTCGCAGGGAGGTGTTACCACTTCCCAGACAGGCCTTAGTGGATTGGGGATGGGTGGGTGCACTCTCTGAGTGCTTTGAAGTCCTGCACTGGGGGCATATTTGGTGTCCTCGTGCATACCCCAGTTCAAACCGGTTGCAGGGGCTGCCAGCCCCTGCTCTGGCATGAAACTGGACAAAGGAAATGGGTGTAGCCACTCCTCTTTCCAAACCCTCCCATAGGTGGGTCCCCAGAGTTAGTCCAACCCCTTCCTTAGTATAAGTAAGGGAACCCTGGCAACAGGTCTTTAGATATCCCTGGATGAAACTCTGAAGCTGAATCCTGGACCTTCGACGCTCTACATCAAGATTAGAGGACTGAAGAATCTCCCTTGGGGTCAAGGAGTGACTCCCCTGCTTGGCAGGCACCAACAAAGCATCTGTCCGGTCTGCATCACTGAAGCTTCCGCCGGATTTCCAGACTTCCTCGAGGTTGCCCTGAGTCCCCAGCAAAGCTGATGTCCGTAGCTATCGTGGGCAACGTGGAACCATGACCCCTGGACACCAAGCACATTTGCAAGTGCATCAACTTCCTGACATTTCTCGAAGCCATGCTTTGGGTTCCAAGTAGCCCTAGCCCCGAGCACCAACTGCTGCAAAGAGCACTGGCCTACACTCCACGAGTGTTCCGTGGGCCAGCTCCAAGTGCGACCACTTGAGGCTCCTTTGCGATCTCTAGTCCATTGGCTAGTGGGCCCCCACGAAGGCAACTCTTCAATTGCTTGGGCTTTCCTGATTGCTCCAGAAGTGCCCTGATTTACCCTTGCTGGGTGAGTCCCTCAGACCTTGCTGGTCTGCACCGCAGCCTTTTCTTTGTTTCCCCATGACTTGCCGTTGCCAAGGCTTGTTGGGTCCAATCTGGTTACCGACACCGCAGCACTCGACAGACTTTGTGGGACAGCTCGATTCCAGCTCCTGGTCATCGTTGACGCCTCCTGGACCTTGTGGCTGAAGAGTTAAGGCACCCGTCAACTCACCTGAAGCACCCGACATCTGAGGGCATTCGACTATTGTGCCCCTGGTCACTGGCTAGTGACCCAGACTCTGTCCCCTCTGCTTTCAGGCCTTTCTCTTCCTCGATCCAGGCTTGGATCGCACCGGACACTCTTCCTCTTCACGGCAGCAGCACTTTCCAAGAGGTCGCCATTGAAAACGACGACGATTCCCGACACCGTTTGACACGTATGCACCCGGCTTCCCTGGGTGAGGTAACTCGAGTATTTCGGTACTCACGTGGGTGTGGGCCCTAGAAACTCTTAAGTTTTAAGGGGTTAACTGGAAACCCTCTCCGAAGTGTCCTTTTTCTTTAAAAATCCAACCGCGACTTTCCCCATAGAAGTCAACGGCGATTCGCGGCTGTGTTCTCACACTGCACGCGTCCCCCGTGGGTCCCCTGTGTCACTACCTTGGGTGGTTCCTTGGGGTCCAAGCACTTCTACAGGCTCTAGGCCTTGTGTCTAGCTAAGTCGTGGTTCTTATACCACTATTTTAGTATATGGTTTGATACGCCCCTAGGGCTCAAACGTGTAATGTGCTAAATACTGCTGATATTTGACTTGTAACTTATGTACTTCGAACTCTAGCCTCATAAAGTCATAGAGGGGTGTGTTTAAGACTAAATACATATATTTTATATATATACCTGGTGTGGTCCTCTTTCATTTGGTCACTCAAGAGATTATAGACTGGTAAAACAAGCTGCTTTACATTCCTCCAAGACTTAGCCTGAAGGCTGCTCTCCATAGCTACCACTAGGATAGCTTTCAATAAAGGTTGTCTTTAACCTATCATCCATAAGGGGTTGTTTGGACTGGTGCAAGGTGCCCACTATAACTAGTGGACAGCATATACCAGGCCAACTTCTCACAGGGGGTAAACAACTGGCAATGGACAATGTGAGGGAGGGGGAGATCGGGGGTATACAAGTTAAGCCTGGGCGTAGTTCGCGTAGTCGCGCTACGCGAAGCTACGCGAAGACGTCGGAGCGCTACGCGAGCTACGCGTAGCTTCGCGAGCGCGCGTAGCTGCTTGCCGCGCCCGTTCGCGATGCGTTTTTCTTGCTCGGGAACGCGTTGTGGTTGCTCGGGACGCTGTTTGCGTGCTCGGGGGCGCGAACTTACCCATGCGGTCGCCTATGGGCGCGGCCATTTTGTTTTTCACTTGTCCCGCCCGTTCGCGATCCCTTATTTCCTGTTCCGGGTCGCGTATAGCGTGCTCGCGCTGCGCATTCCTTGTTCGGGAACGCGTTGTACGTGTTCGCGATGTTTTTTGCGTGCTCGGGGACAAATATCGCGCGAACTTACCCACGCGGTCGCGATGGGCGCGGCCATCTTGTTTTACCACTCTATGCTATGGTTCTGGGCCTGCTTTTCTATCCTCCCTCAATCTTTGCAATCCTTAGTTTTTTACACTGTTTTTCAATTTTTCTTTATTTCTTATCTATCTCACTCTCTGCTTAAGTATATATTTTGCATTTTTTTCTACTTTTTACTGTGTTTTTTTACTTTTCGACTGTTTTATATAACTTTCTTCTTTAAGCTCCTACTTCTTCCCCTAACTTTATTTTTCCCTTCTAACTTTTCTTTTTCACCTCCTCCCACCCCAGAACCATGGCGAAGGGTAGCAGCAGCGGCTCAAAGGGCAAGGCGCGTGCGCCCAATCGCCGCCTACCTTGCGGCAGACTGCGTTCTGCAGGGGTGCAAGCCCGCCAGCTGTTTAATGAGGCGGAGGTGGCCGCCCTTGTTTTTTTTATTCAGCGCCACCTCCCCTTGACCTTGGCAGCAGGCGGCAGGCCAGGCTCCGGGTACCCGACCCAGGAGCGTCACCGCCGGTGGGCGAAGGTGCGTCGGGCAGTGTTTCGCTGCTCCGAGGTCCGGCGCACCCATAACCAGCTGGCCCACCGGTGGTCAGACATCCTTGACCGGGAGCAGGACCTGTTGGACCTGCTAGGTGTCGAGGTCGTGGGGCTTGGTGAGTAGCCAATATATATATAGTAGTATAAGTATTGTGATTTGTGTATATATTTTTTACAAATAACAAGAATACTGCTGCTTACATTGCAGGTAAATTACGTTTCAAAATCTTCTGTGATTGTAGGACACAGGTGCTGGGCGGTACTCTTACTTTTTTGCAACTTTGCGCCCGCTTGTCATTATGTAAGAGTTTACTTTAGAGAACTTCAGTTAGGTAATGTGTTGGGATCTGAGGAACGCTGTCTCAGGCTCGTGAGGAGCTTGTGTCGCTGGGCGGATTCTATTCTGGAATGTGGAGTTCTAAGGCAGGCAGTTGCTGCCGGGACCCGGAAGACGTCAGATGGATTAAACTAGACACCTACCTTATTCCCGTGTAGTGTCTTCATTTCAGTGGCGACGAGGATGCAGAAATTCCTCAAGGACATAGGTGTTAGTCACATTCTTACTTCTCTTTATCACCCCCGCAGCAATGGCCTGGTTGAGCGCTTCAACCGCGTAATCAAGGAACATCTGCAATTGGCTTTGGTGAATGGGTTGCATTGGCGGCAAGCGGTCAGCAACATGCTTTGGGCTGTGAGGACCACTCCCCATGTTAGTACCGGCATTGCCCCGTTTACCTTACTTAGGGGAAGGGTTGCTGGTTCTAAATTAAACAAGGAATGGATGTCCAGGAGGGAGGTGGACACTAAGAAATTGTCTGTTGTAACTGACGTCAGGGCTGCTGTTCAGGCTAAGTACGACACCAGGCCTGGAGTTCGTTATCCTTTGTCTGTTAAGGTGGGGGATTGGGTGAGGGTCAAGAGACCGGGTTTTCTTCGCAAGGGGGAGTCTCGGTTCTCCGCTCCCAAAAGAGTGTCAGCTGTAAGAAATCACGTGGTGGTGTTGGAGAGTGGGAAAGTTTGGAACAAGTCTGCTATTTCCATTGTGCCTGAGTCAATGCTGGTCTATGTCAACAAGAGACTTGGTGTTGTTTCTTCCCCAACATTGGTGCCCACCAATACCCACGGGAGGGAACCTGTGCATTCCGATCATGTTTCTTCCAGAGCTGTTTCCACCAGATTGAAATTTGTTCCTGCAAGATTTCAAGATTACAAAATGTAGTGATGTTGTTCTTCTGTATACCCTGTTTCCTGTTATCTTCTTCTTATTGTTTTTTTATCTTTGTCAAACCTTACTTTTCTGTTTTCATTGTGAAGGAAGGGGGTGTGTTGGGATCTGAGGAACGCTGTCTCAGGCTCGTGAGGAGCTTGTGTCGCTGGGGGGATTCTATTCTGGAATGTGGAGTTCTAAGGCAGGCAGTTGCTGCCGGGACCCGGAGGACGTCAGATGGATTAAACTAGACACCTACCTTATTCCCGTGTAGTGTCTTCATTTCATAATGCTATTGCTAGAGAGACTGTAGTCCTTCCTTTGTCCTCCTGTCAAATAGTGGTGGATGCATTTGATACTAGGTTTAGTTACTATTAGTTGATAATTTTTGAGCGGTCTGCGTGACGCATCCTCTGTCACTGAGTGCTGCTTACCCCAGTCCTTAGAACCTTTTGTAGTTTGTTTAGTGAGTGGTACTGGTAAGCTTAGCTTAGCAGTGTCAGTCAGCTGCAGAACATCAGACGCAACCAACCAACAATTTGGTGTATGCATTATGCACTTTATGCATGTGTCCTCCTTCTCATCTATGCATTTTTGATGTCAATAAAAAATGGAAATGCAGGCTTAATGAACAATTGGCCCGCCTGGAATAGGTGGGCTAGGTCAGGTGGTACTTAGGCTTAGTTAGTGTTCTGGATTTTATTTGAATCAATCAGAATGGAACACTGAATTAGTGTTCCCAAATAAGTAGACTGTCCGTGAATCCCGCAAGGCAGTAGTCGATCGGATTAGATAGGTCAATTTTATTGCAATTTTTGTTTCCTAAAACGTTTTTTGAGCGTTTTTTTAGATAATTTATTTGTTTCACAGCAATCATTAATGTTTGTGTCTTTCTTTTTCTTTATTATATCTTACATGATCACTGATGTGCAGCACCCAGGGGCAAGAAGACGGGGTCAGATTCGGCGGGACAACCACCAGAGGACCGCTCCTCTACCGAGGGCCCTGCTGCTGGTCCCAGTAAGTCCTCCAGTGGTTAATATTAACAATTATATTGCCCTAACTTTTACTGCACCTTATTTTTTCAGAACTATTAATTCTGGCTCCACTCCCTAATTCTATTTTTTACAAAAGATTCTTTGATCTTGACTTGACTATCTGTTTCTAAATTCTGGTTATCCCTGCCTCTAAGTTCTAACTGCCTCTGCTATGAATGTCTGTACTCTGTACTACTAATATTAGTCTGTCGCTAAGCTTGCCCAGTTTGCATTGCCACTCTTTATTGTACGGTTTTGTATAAAACTCAGATTGACCAATACTAATAGCTCTAGCCACTGAGTCCAGTCCTTTCGGTTGTCCTCTTCTAGGCTTCTTAATCTTGAGGCTTTGACAATTACCACAAACAAAATGCCCAACCAGATATTTGACTATTTTTGATAGGATATAGTACATACTACTTGGATTATGCACAGCCCCATGCAGAACTATGCACAATGAAATAGGATGTTGGTGATGCGAGTTTGGAACTTGGACGTTCCTCACACCTCAGTCAGAAGTGAACCCACAATCCCCTGAACGACTAGCTATAGTGTCTCATTAGGTCCCCGAACCCCCACCCGAAGATACCCAATGATTATGATTACACAACCCAGAACATAACACCCTTTCGCTCACTCACTCGTGTAAGTCCACCACCACCACCACACAAAATACCACAGAGTCTATGTGTAAGTTCAAAAGGTTTATTTTTCAACTAACAAGCTCTGTATGTATGTTCTATAAAATTCAGTGTACTCCAGCCAGCTCCAACAGCAAAATGCATAAGATTAAAACAATAAACAGTGTTGCACTTGCAACAAGTGCATGATCATTGATGATATATAAGACAAAAGATCTGTGCGAATTCTGGGCGACTCCTCACCGTAGAACGTAGAATTACTGGTTACATGCATCATTCATAAGCTCTGCAAATCTCTGGTTCGTAGAAGGGAATCCTCTGCCTGAGAAAAATGGTGCGTGTTATTATAGTATAATGCAAGCATTTCTCAGTCCTGCCCAAAAAGTGTAACATGTTACCTATGGCTAAGCAATACGGACTAACCGAACTCCATAACAAAGTGGCTTGTTTTTCGACCTCTTGTACGCAACGCTCAGACAGTAGCTGTATGTGCTCATGTGGGCTCAAAAGGCGTCTTACTGTTACTGCGCAACAAGCTGCGAGGTAACATGCGCAAAAGACATGAAGCGGAAAATGGTTGCATGGCTCAGGCTAACTTTGCAAAGAGTAGAGTATAGTATAATAATGACCCTAGGGACCATAACACTACTAGTGTCTACTGACTGTACTCTAGTACCCGATTTGGACTATTGAATGTGATTTATAATAATATGTATGTATTAACTTTTTTTTCAATCTTGCTAATGAAAAAGAATAAATAGGGGGAGGTGTACAGGCATCTAAAAATGTGTCATGTTTTTATCTAGGCGGACTAGCAACCACCAGTGGCGGCGGGGCCACCGGCGATTCGAGCCTTCCGGAGGGGGCAGGAGAAGATGCGGCACCTGCAGGAGCTACAGGGGGGAGCCAGCAGCGGTGGCGGGCGGTGGTAAGTTATATTCATGACTTATTGACATTGCACTAGCTGGAAGGGTGTGTGGACTTCACTCACTGTACTGTTGTTGAGACTTATTATTAGGTATGAAGTTGTAGTGAACATTATACAACGGTTAAAGAAGACACCCTTTACTTAGCATGAGCAATGCAGTAGCAATAGCATTACCAGCGTGACTTGATTAACCAATGGCCTCTTATATCTGACTCCAACTCAGCTGTGAAAGTTTTATGGAGGAGACTAAAAGTCAGATCAGATGACCTTGATGGATGTGTTGAACAAAAAGGGAAAGAAGGGTTGAAGGAGGAAGGGCGGGCGAGATTTAATATGATGACTGGCAGAGAAGGATACGTTGGAAGCATGGATAGGTGGCTGATAGGAATCAGATGCATGTGTTGTTGAAGGATGGGTGGAAAAAGGTGAAAGAAGAATGGATGCCTGCCTGGGTGGGCGACACAGTATGGGTGGATACTGTGGATAGCAAGAATCATCAGCGGTGTTTGGGTGAAACTCAAAGCCAAGGCAAGCAACGGAGTGAGTGGACGCATGCGTTGTTGTTGGTGAAACAAAGTAAGGTTGGTGGAGAGATTAAGAAGAATGATTGACATTTACTTAGAATGGATGGATGCCTGTATGTATTCATCATAGACAGCATAGGTGGAGACTGTCACGGGATGCACAGTTTTAGGGAATGTAAAAGAAACCGCGCCAGAGTAGCAAAGCCGATGTGGGGAGGGGCAGGGTGGGGGGTAGTAGTAAACAATGTATTACGCGGGCAAATACAGGTAACTTTACTGTAAACATACAAATAAATAAAGCGAATTTCATTGTGCGCACTGCACCGCCAAATGCGATGCAGTGTGCGCAACAAAATTAGTTTCATTTATTTATATGTTTACTTACCTGTAATTGGCCGTAATCCATAGTTTACTACCCCCATCCTGCCCCTACCCACGTCACCGCCCGGCCGAACTCCCCGAGTCCCACCACCGACCGCTACTGACCTTATGTCGTTGTCCCATATAAAAGCAACGATCATTGGATCAGATATATAATCTGCCTTTTTGTAGTAGCCAAGGCACTGTGAAATAATTGAGCAATTGCCCTCCATGTAACAGAGAGAGTATGGCCAGTGCCACCCGTAATAGAAAAATACGAGCTTCCCCACCTGCAAACAGTAGTAAATCCAACTAACGTGAGTCTGCGTCATGACTCGTATGTTTGTCTTGGGTGCAAGCATAGATGACCGAGCTGGCAATGCCGGCTACAACCAGGTTATGTCATTTCGCTAAACTAGAGAAAAGAAGAACACTGGTGTACTGTGTACTGGTTGGAGTCCATAGTGCTAGAATAATGCCTGAAACTCCCACAAATGTTAGAGGCCGAGGAAGTGGGAGGATAGATAGATTATTACCACAAATGTTATGTACTGTGCTTCTTGCTAGTGCTACTGTGCCATTATGTGTTGAATTAATTTTGTGTTACTGTTTAGCTAAGAGTACTGGTTACAACAATATTTTTTTTCTTTCTTGATATAGATGGTACTCCTTCCCAAGACAAACCATCGCGGAAGGAGTTGGCAGCCAGGGCCCGGCGCCGGAAACTGGAGGCCATATGCCAGGAGTACCGGCGGCTGGTGGCTCAGGCGGAGGAGGAGGAGGCGGCAGCAGCAGCTGCAGCCTCGTCCGATGCCCCGGGCCCCAGCCAGGCCACAACTCCAGCGGTACGGCGCCGCGGTCTGGTAGCCGCCCGCCGCCGCCGCAATTCACTATCAGCCAGCACTGCTGTCCCCCACCCTGGATGCCACTGCAGGGCATTTCGCAAGAAGATTCTCCTCCGGATGGCACGTCTAGAGGAGCAAATGGAGGAGCGGGTCAAAATCATGGTGGACAAACACCTCAAATCCCGCCGAATGTAACATCGAGGACCCTGTGGATTTGCCCCTTTTTATTCCTTGTTTTGGTGGGTGGGAATTGGGCGTTGGGGTTTCGGGACATTCTTTGGACTTTTTTCGTTTTGGACATTTGTTGGGGTTAGGGAGAAGGGTGGGTCAGGTGTGGGATAGTTTATTTTTGTTAGGGTAATAAATTATATTTATACTTAAACATACAATGTTAATGTTTTGTGGGGGGTTACTGTTTTACGAATTAACGTCACATTGGTTTCCTTGCTGCTGCAGGGCCGCAGCCAGTGTTTGATTTAAATAATCTGCCGACGATGATGTAACACAAACAGATAGATGCGGTACCCCTCACTGAGTTATTTGTCCTACTAGTACTGTCAGTCTCTCCTCCTAGTCCATTTATACCTCCCACCAAACGTATCTTACCTGTGATTGATGATTACGTTCGGCACAGCGATGGCTGCATGGTTTCCAGAGAGAATGTAGAAGATGCCATGGTTGTGGTGGTAGTAGTAGAGTAGACACTGGCAGTAGCATTTGCTAAAAAATTAAAAAAGAGACAGTCACTTTCCTGAGAGCGACTGTGGGAGGAGTAGTAGAACGAAGTAAAATACAGTACAGAAGAAGACTGCCAAACAAACAATATTGCAGTTGCAACTGCTAAAGTCAAATTAAACATAATGGTGGCGGGGACAGCCTAGTACAAGAAGTTACAAACTGTAGTTGTGTCGATTGAGTCACTTAACTTAACACAATCGTAATTCGTAACCTTTACTGCTGTGTGGTAGGAGTTTGATGATTAATCCAATCAATGACGGCAATTAATTATGATGTACTACTATTAGCCGGTGACGGCTTGCACATAGACTGAGCATGGGTGGGCAAGCAGAAGAAGCTCCTCGCCCTGCCTTGCAATTGAATTAGTGTTGCTTTCACCACATCTGCCCCAGCAAGCGTGTGATCAATTGGTGTACATTTTATGTAGTCACATCACACCTCAATATAAATCACAGCCCGGGGGAAGAGGGTTAGGGTTTGATGAATGGATGGGAAGGGGGTTTGGGGAAAGGTTTGAGAATGAAAAACAGTACGCATGGACAACAAAAGCAAAGCGCAATCTTGGCAGACGACCATGATCTTATACAAAAAATCTATAAAGGGAGAAAAGGGAAATGCATGCATGATGATGAAGATAACTTGATGGTTAATGAGTAGTACTTAATAACTCCTACTAGACAATTAGACAGTACAGGGCAGCAGTATATTCTATGCAATTTGCCTTGCCTGTAATATGCCCTCAGAGACCCAAATTCCATGTTGTACGTAACTTACTTGTAAAGATAGCAAAGACAATTAAAAGAAAACACAGTTGTAGGGATCAATTAGCAAACAAACACACAACACACAGTCCTAATGATTGAAGAGAAAAAAGGATTCAAATTAATTAAAAGATGAATGATGAATGATACTAAAGTTACTGTATTATCATGCTCAAATTGTGGAGTGGAATCTCGTCCTTCCTCTTGGTCCTATCTTCCATGGACGCTCCGCACATCAATCTTGGTGGCCTTCCTGATGCCGATTGGTAAGGTAAATGTGAGTTGTGTCTCCCAGTATAGCAAGCACAGGGTAAAGGCCGGCCTGTAACGTCTAGATGGAAAAACAAAAGGGGTATTGAAAAATCAATGAATAAAAAAAAACATCAATTACGGTGGAGTCCAAGAAGAGAAGAGAGAACACTTTCAGAGTGAGGCGGCTTGGATATATCGTGTAGATTCTGTTTACAGCATTAAGCTACAACAACAACAGGACAGAACAGGCCCACCACAGCACCAGCCCGTGACCCAACCTCCATTTACCTTAATTTTTGACATAGCCAGACAAAAGGCATACACAGCAACTTAGCATTTTCCTAATTAAGTGACAAAATCAATGCGCCGCTGTGAGTCATCACTACACTCGACTACACACCACTACATGGACATGTAGGTCTGCTGTGTTTACTTTCTTGTTGAATTGTTGTGTTTATGTTTACCTTATGCCACTTCATGAAATGCAGTTATTCCTTGAATCATCTCCGATCCAACTGAATGACTGCGTGCAAAGATAGTATGGTCATCATCATGGTGTGGTACGTGTTGTCCAACTACAACTCAGTCTGTAGTGACTCCGATTAAGTCCATATTCCATATTAAAAAATTGCAACAGATATTGGCCTGCACCTGCAGTAGTAGGAGTACAATTTGGTTATTAAACAACAAGAAGGGAAACATTGACTGTCACTGACTTGAGTCACTTTGTAGATTAACTAGTAGAGTAGAGTTCGACTTCATGCACAACATCAACAACAAACAACAGCAATCGCTCAGAGTCTGCAAGCATCCAATGCATTCCATCATTACCTGTCTTGCTCTTCTCTTTGGCTGTCAGATCATCAGATGCCTAGTTCTGACAGTTGTTATTTTTTTTACGGGGCAGTGGCCTCATCATTACTCCAGTCCACATTCATTTTGAGTGTTAGTCGCTGTTTTGGTTTTCGTCTTATTCTTCTGTGGCACTTTGTCACAGTTTAAGTTGCTTCCCATGGTCAGCACTGTGATGATGGGCCGCGGCCTGGGTAGCGCTCATTGATGGTCATTTGAGTTTGCACAAATGTCAGCAAGTTTCTTCGAAGAGTCTCTTGTCTTTCTCTGCCAAGTACCTTCTGTCCTGACAGTGAGGACCTTTGGATGCCTGCTGAGGCTGTAGCCTTCGGACACTGATGAGTTTCGGCTCGAAAACAAAACGGAGGATAGCTATAGTCACGTTTCACTTCTTATGGAGGCGGGACTGGTAAAGGCAACATTTCTTGTACTAATGTCTGGCTTGATGGAAATGTACTTGTGCGAGACAGGAAGATGAAGCAGGACTTTGAAGAGTGGACAGTTAAATGCACAGACATCCAACTCCAATAGGGAAATAAAAAGAGAAGACGGTGGTGATGGATTTGTTGTGATTTGAACCAGAAAGACAGATACACAGACACATAAAGGAAGGAAGAAAGTAACAATTTGAAAGCCTAGTTGTCAGGGAAGAGGAGCTCGTCCTCAAACTCTGGTGGTTCGGACAGAAGTAGGTCCTGTAACGCACTATTTACGTCATCCAAGTTGCTCTCCTCTTCCTGCTGTGATTCACGTATTTTGTAATCCGGTGGTATAAAGTGCTGATTCATTTTGATCATGGTTAACCTCTCCACGCTTTGGGCCGAGAGACTGGTCCTTTTCGAAGTTACAATGGCACCAGCAGCACTGAAAACACGCTCAGAAGAGACACTTGCGACAGGGGAAGCCAGATACTTTATCGCCAGCCTGCTGAGCACTGTCCATTGGCTTCTTTTCCCATACCAATACACCAATGGGTTTCGATCCATGAAGACCTCTGTTGGGTCATCCAGATAGGCCTGGACCATCCGCTCAATGTTCAGGGGTGCTCCGATGTGCTCGGCCTGTTTTGCCTTTGCATCAGCACTGGACTTACCATACCCCTGCTGTAGAAACCAATCAGTTGCACATTGTGCGGTGGATGATCCTGTTCTTGATGTTATTGTTGGTGTAGGTGACTGCTGGGAGGCAAATGCACTGCCCTCAGGCTCCGAAGTAGAACTTGACTCTGGATGCCCTGTAGTACTGGTTATGGCCTGGGGTGGGGGGCCTGTAATTAACAGCCGTTCTCTTTCGAAAATAGTGGCTTCCTTAGCTATCAAAGTTTTGTAGTTGGCAACATCCACTTCCGAAAAAGGAATTACTGCCTTGCTGTTCAGAAATACTTTGTACCGTGGATCCAAAATTGTGGCACTAATGTAATGTGGTTGTGACAAAATTTTATTTTTAATCCTTGTATTTTCCGATAAGCGAGCGGCTAAGGTCTCCGCCAAATGATATGCGTCTTGTTTGTCATCCACACCTGCGTACGTTTCAGACACATCCTTCAGCTGTTGCTCTAGCATGTGCAACAATGGGATAGCTTGGCCCATAGTACAGTCCTCCCTGCTGACTTCACGTGTGAAGATCTCAAAAGGAAGTAGCATCTCAGTCAGGCATTTAATGAGGTCCCATTGAGCCATCTCAACGGTCATGCCTTTCACAGTAGGTTCCCCTAATCTTTGCATGACATAAGCATTGAGTGGTATGTACAGTTCAAACAGACGATCAAGCATGTAATAAGTTGAGTTCCAACGTGTTGGCACCTCCTGGATGAGCGCTTTGACTGGCATTTTATGCTCACGTTGAATGACCCTCAGCTGCTTCCGGGCTTTAAAAGAATGGTTGAAATGTGTGCATATTCTTCTGCAGGTGACCAGTAAGTTGCTGACTTTGGATTCATTTTTCAAAAAGTCTTGAACAACAATGTTAATGCAGTGTGCCAAACACGGGACCCTGAAATAGCCACCATTGCGCATGGCCAAAACTACATTACTGCCGTTGTCCGTGGCAACAAAACCAATCGTAAGCCCTCTTGGGCGCAGCCACTCAAAGACCTTGGTGTTAAACTCTTCCAAAATGTTTGCAGCAGTATGAGATTTCTCCATGGCAAACATGGCTACAGTTGCATGTTTGCGAGTGGCATGAAAAATCTCTGCAGTATCAACACCAGCAGATACCTGTTCTCTAACCCCCGCAAAACTGATCCAGTGTGCAGTGATGCACATGTAATCTGTGGCTTGGCAACTGGTCCACATGTCTGTAGTCAGGTGGATACTGTGAACAGCACTCTGCTTCAAGGCCTTTCCTAGCAATTCCAGCACGTCGTGATGTAGTGCTGGAACTGCAACTCTGGCAAAATAGTAGCGGCTGGGAACATGCCATTTTGGGCAGATGGTTGACACAAATTCCACAAAACCCAACCCTTCAACAAAAGAAAAAGGGAGAAGGTCCAGTGCTAACATTTTAGCCAGCTTCGCATTGTACAAACGTGCTATTGGGTGGTTGCGTTCGTACTGCCCCTCACCCCCAAACATGCTGATAATGGTAGGCTGCATGGTTTTCCTTTCTCTTAGGCTCAACGCACTTTTTGGTAGTGCGGACCTGGTACTTCTTGGTGTCTCCGGCTGACTCTTACTCTTGTGCCACTGAGATGTTGCTGAAGATGTGTGCAACGTTAAGACTGCACTGCTGGGGTCAGGGACACCTTGTGTACCACTACCAGAGAGAATGTCTCCCTGTCCTTCCTCTTCCACCGTGATCGGATCTTCTTCTTCTACTCCTTTATCCCCACCAACACCAATGGTTGCAGTTTTTTTTCTGGCGCGAAGGTGGTCCTCCCAGCTGATCAAGTGGTGTTTTTTCAGATGGGTCATTTGGCCTCCGGTACCATAGTTTGTACCAAGCTTACCACGACTAACAGAGGTATTACAAATGGAGCATATAGCAATGTTCTCCTCCTTTTCGCTAACCGTAAAGAAGTCCCAAACTGGGGAGCTTAACTTTGGCCTCCTGCTGGAGGTGCCACTTCCAATGCCGGATGATCTGTAGGGTGTGTGTTGAATTTGACTCTGTGCTGCTGTACCACTACCTACTCCTACAGAGGTGGTGGTTGTGCTGGATGTAGGTCGCTGCCGGGCCTTTGCTAATGCAAATATGGAAGCTGTAGGTCGTGTTGGTGTTACCTGTGGAGGTATGCGTGCTACATCCCTCGCAGCGATTTTGGATAGGGTAAGAATGTTGGTCTCCATCTCCTCGGGGCCGGGAGTGATGTTCGTGATGACTGGCTCGTCGTCATCATCATCATCATCTTGCTGTTCTACATCGACCTCCATAAGTGTAAGGCTTTCCGGAACCTTCCTTTTCCCTAGCTTGGTCTTGGAACGTGGCTCCCTCTCAGACTCAGTTTGTGGCTTCCAAGTGGCATCTAGATCATCAGAAGGGGGCTTGGCGAAGAACTTGATGGACTACCCCTCCTTTTCCTTGCTGGGGATTTGGAAGACAATGGATCTTCTGAATGAGTGGCTTCTTCTTCTACCTCTGCATGAGGCTCAATTTCCTGAACTGCCCCTACTTCAGGAGGAACAACAACTACTATTGCGGGCGGTGGTTGCGGCTGTTGTTGTTGACCACTTATCTGCTGTGTTTCCTCCTGCGTTGATTGGGTACTACTTTGAGATAGCGATAAGTTTATCTCCGGCTCAGCATCACTGCTTTCCACCATTAGGCTGGCTACCTCTTCCACACTCATGTGCTTGGGCCTGGGTTGGTGGGTTGGGTCCACTGATGCGGAGGTGCTGCCCCCAGCTTGCCCCCGGACACCGCTGCTGCAGGCGCAATTTTTTTTCCCAAAAAAGGTATTGGCCGGCACACCAGACTTCAGTGTCACTTGCTTCTTCTGTTCCTTCTTCTTCTCAATAGCAACTTTCTTGGTACTGGAGGACCTGGTACCTGCTTTCTTTGGGCCCATCTTCTTCAGATGTCAGCAGCACTCAGTTGCAGAGATGTCTGGTCAGGTCACACGTCACGTTGTGTTGTGTGTACAGCAGCAGGATGTCTGTCTGGAAGTGCAACAGGCAATGATGAGAGACACACCTCCTCCTCAGTCTTTGTGCACCTAAAAGCAAAAAAGCCAGAACATCAGTCAAACATAGCACAAATCAAACAAATAGAATATAGAACTTAGTGTGTGGTGGCCTCAATTATTAAATTTCAGAAACTCTGTGAACAACAACACACAGTCTAGCCATTTATGAGACGTTGACAACAAGGCCAGGGCTTTCCTGGCTACTGTGTAGTGCTAGTGTACACTCTGGAAGAATAAGAATAGTAAAGAACAAAAACTAAAATGTACTGGAGCATGTTTGGCCTAAATTTGTGCATCACGTGGGATGTATTATATAGCAGCATCAGGGAGCTGCAGCTGGCAATGGGGATGGATTTGGAAGCAGTAAGACAAGAGGAACAATGGAAAGACACGCAGGCCTATGTGGCAAAAACAGCACACTAATAACTACCACAACAAAATGGCCCCCAGAAACATGGTGACTCACAGGCACAAGGCACGGCAAACAATGAACTCAAGCAGGCCTATATATGGGCAGACAAAGGATGCCTTATAAAACACACACAGCTTTAATGCAAAAACTAAAATCCACATGGCTAAAAACACTTTGGAAAGTTAGACAACCACTACAACAACACAATTATAATTACACAGTACACACGCAAAAAAGGCATTTATTTAACACACCCAAAAAGTGAAATAGTCAGACCCTCCAAAAAAAACCACATTTCGCAATTCAATTGAATCAATTCAATGCCATCCATGGCCTAAATGATGTCAAAATTCCACAGACTACACAGAAACAGTTTTATGCACCCATGGTGACTACCTCTGGGCCTACTGGCATACTGTGCCGCAAGCTTGGAGGCCTATGGCAAAAGCACAGTGGCTGGTTTAACAAAATGGCCGCCGCCCACATGGCCAGGCCACCCAAAATAACAAAAAAGTGAAGACAAAGGACAGGACCAGGCAGTTGGAGACTCTGGGCAACTTGCTACCTCTTGGAAAAAATTGTAAAACAAAAAAAAAATGACTCCTTGCTCACCAAACTACATCTAAATGACAACCTGAGGAGTTTTTTGTGCAAAATGAACTAAATCAACATTTTCGAGAAGGTTTAATGATGCTCGAGAGATATTGTTCGCCAAATTGTAAATTCTGTGTGTTCGGCATCGCGATCGTCACAAAATGTCGTTATCGCGCGCGCGAAAACGTACATTGAGCGCGCGAAGAAGATAAAAAGTGTAAGTCCGCGTTGTGCGCGCAGTGCGGACTTGCCCAAAGTCCGCGAGCTGAACGCCCAGGGTTACCTACTGGCTGAAAAGGCCTATTTATTTAACAAACACCCAAAAAATAAAATACCACCCCAAAAGAGTGACCACGGATAACGGGAGGGAGGGAGGGTGGGGGTAAACAGGTGACAACGGGAGGGAGGGTGGGGGTAAACAGGTGACAACGGGAGGGAGGGTGGGGGTAAACAAGTGACAACGGGAGGGAGCAGCAACTGCGGACTTCTCCTAATACTTTGATACTGCCAGTACGCACACATCTTCTGACGATGCCCCTCTTGCTTGGCACGCAGCACACCCTGCCATTGAGTATGGCATCATTTTGTAAAGCGCCAGCTGGGCCGGTAGGAATACTGACACTTCAGGGCGCTTAATAAACATACACATGGCTAAATCAAGTGTAGAGAAAGTGATATTCTATCTTTGTTGGTTAGATAATGCACACGACCTGCAGCAGAAGTTAAAACTACAAACAAATCTCACATAAGGCGATGTTATACCCAATGCGCTCCTAATGCGACCCAAAGACCCTCAACTCCCGCCTCCTCTCTTCCGGTCTCACTGATACTCTGTCACCGTGGCCCAGCCAAAAGCAACACGGCCAGCACACTACAACCGCGACCTGCACCCAGCCCTCCCTATCGAAAATACGATAAGGATTTTGGGGTTGACAGAGCGTTGTAGCTGACTCCGCCACCTTTCCATGTCAATGGTTTCAGGAGTCCTGAAACCACTGACATGAGGGAGGAAGCTGGGGGAAACAAGTGACAACAGGAGGGAGTATGGGGGTAAACAAGTGGCAATGGAAAGTGGGAGGGAGGGGGAGATTGGGGGAAACAAGTGACCAGGGATGACAGGAGGGAGGGAGGTCGGGGGTAAGCAAGTGACAACGGGAGGGAGGGTGGGGGTAAACTAGTGGCAACGGACAGTGGAGGGAGGGGGAGATTGGGGGTAAACAAGTTACCACAGATAACGGGAGGGAGGGAGGACGGGGGTAAACAAGTGACAACAGGAGGGAGGGTGGGGGTAAACAAGTGGCAATGGACAGTGGGAGGGAAGGGGAGATCGGGTGGAAACAAGTGACCACGGATAACGGGAGGGAGGGAGGTCGGGGGTAAACTAGTGACAACGGGAGGGAGGGTGGTGGTAAACAAGTGGCAATGGACAGTGGGAGGGAGGGGGAGATCGGGGGTAAGGAAGTGACCAGGGATAACGGGAGGGAGGGAGGGGGTAAAGAAGTGACAACAGGAGGGAGGGTGGGGATAAACAAGTAGCAATGGACAGTGGGAGGGATGGGGAGATCGGGGGTAAACAAGTGACCATGGATAACGGGAGGGAGGGAGGGTGGGGGTAAACAAGTGACAACGGGATGAAGGGTGGGGGTAAACAAGTGGCAATGGACAACGGGAGGGAGGGGGAGATTGGGGGTAAACAAGTGACCACAGATAACGGGAGGGAGGGAGGGTGGGGGTAAACAAGTGACAACGGGAGGGAGGGTTGGGGTAAAGAAGTAGTAATGGACAGTGGGAGGGAGGGGGAGATTAGGGGTAAAGAAGTGACCAGGGATAACAGGAGGGAGGGAGGGCGGGGGTAAACAAGTGACAACGGGAGGGAGGGTGGGGGTAAACAAGTGGCAATGGACAGTGGAAGGGAGGGGGAGATTGGGGGTAAACAAGAGACCACGGATAACAGGAGGGAGGGAGGGCGGGGGTAAACAAGTGACAACGGGAGGGAGGGCGGGGGTAAACAAGTGGCAATGGACAGTGCGAGGGAGGGGGAAATTGGGGGTAAACAAGTGACCACGGACCACGGGAGGGAGTGTGTGAGGCGGGGGTAAAAAAGTGACAATGGGCGGGAGGGTGGGGGTAAACAAGTGGCAATGGACAGTGGGAGGGAGGGGAGATTGGGGGTAAACAAGTGACTACGGATAACAGGAGGGAGGGAGGACAGGGGTAAACAAGTGACAAGGGGAGGGAGGGCGAGGGCAAACAAGTGACAACGGGAGGGCAGGGGTAAACAAGTGACAACGGGAGGGAGGGCGAGGGGTAAACAAGTGGCAATGGACAGTGGGAGGGAGGGGAGATTGGGGGTAAACAAGTGACCACGGACCATGGGAGGGAGTGTGTGAGGCGGGGGTGACAATGGGAGGGAGGATGGGGTAAACAAGTGACAACAGGAGGGAGGGTGGGGGTAAACAAGTGGCAATGGAGAGTGGGAGGGAGGAGGAGATCGGGGTAAACAAGTGACCTCGGATAACGGGAGGGAGGGAGGGCTGGGGTAAACAAGTGACAAGGGGAGGGAGGGTGGGAATGAACAAGTGGCAATGGACAGTGGGAGGAAGGGGGAGATCAGGTGTAAACATGTGACCACGGATAACAGGAGGGAGGGAGGGGGTAAACAAGTGACAACGGGAGGGAGGGTGGGGGCAAACAAGTGGCAATGGACAGTGGAAGGGAGGGGGATAGGGGGTGGGTAAACAAGTGACCACGGATAACGGGAGGGAGGGAGGGTGGGGGTAAACAGGTGACAACGGGAGGGAGGGTTGGGGGTAAACAAGTGGCAATGGACAGTGGGAGGGAGGGGGAGATCGGGCGGAAACAAGTGACCATGGATAACGGGAGGGAGGGAGGGCAGGGGTAAACAAGTGACAACGGGAGGGAGAGTGGGGGTAAACAAGTAGCAATGGACAGTGGGAGGAGGAAGAGATTGGGGGAAACAAGTAACCAGGGATAACGGGAGGGAGGGAGGGCAGGGGTAAACAAGTGACAACGGGAGGGGAGGGTGGGGGTAAACAAGTGGCAATGGACAGTAGGAGGGAGGGGGAGATCGGGGGTAAACAAGTGACCACGGATAACGGGAGGGAGGGAGGGAGAGCGGGGGTAAACAGGTGACAATGGGAGGGAGGGTGGGGGTAAACAAGTGACAACAGGAGCGAGGGTGGGGGTAAACAAGTGGCAGTGGACAGTGGGAGGGAGGGGAGATCGGGGATAAAGAAGTGACCAGGGATAATGGGAGGGAGGGAGGGCGGGGGTAAACAAGTGACAACGGGAGGGAGGGTGGGGGTAAACAAGTAGCAATGGACAGTGGGAGGGAGGGGGAGATTGGGGGTAAACAAGTGACCACGGATAACTGGAGGGAGGGACGGCGGGGGTAAACAAGTGACAACGGGAGGGAGGGTGGGGTTAAACAAGTGGCAATGGACATTGGGAGGGATGGGGAGATTGGGGGTAAAGAAGAGACCACTGATTACGGGAGGGAGGGAGGGCAGGGTAAACAAGTGACAATGGGAGGGAGGGTGGGGGTAAACATGTGGCAATGGATAGTGGGAGGGAGAGGGAGATTGGGGGTAAAAAGTGACCAGGGATAACGGGAGGGAGGGAGGGCGGGGGTAAAGAAGTGACAACGGAAGGGAGGTTGGGGGTAAACAAGAGGCAATGGACAGTGGGAGGGAGGGGAGATTGGGGATAAACAAGTGACCACGGATAACAGGTGAGGGAGGGAGGGCAGGGGTAAACAAGTGACAACGGGAGGGAGGGTGGGGGTAAACAAGTGGCAATGGACAGTAAGAGGGAGGGGAGATTGGGGGTAAACAAGTGACCACAGACCACTGGAGTGAGTGTGTGAGGTGGGGTTAAACAAGTGACCACGGATAACGGGAGGGAGGGAGGATGGGGGTAAACAAGTGACAACGGGAGGGAGCTGCAACCGCGGACTTCTCCTAATACTTTGATACTGCCAGTACGCACACATCTTCTGACGATGCCCCTCTTGCTTGGCACGCAGCACACCCTGCCATTGTGTATGGCATTATTTTGTAAAGCGCCAGGTGGGCCGGTTGGTATACTGACACTTCAGGGTGCATAATAAACGTACACATGGCTAAATCAAGTGTAGAGAAAGTGATATTCTATCTTTTGTTGGTTAGATAATGCACACGACCTGCAGCAGAAGTTAAAACCACAAACAAATCTCACATAAGGTGACGTTATACCCAATGCGCTCCTAATGGGACCCAAAGACCCTCAACTCCCGCCCCCTCTCTTCCGGTCTCACTGATACTCTGTCACCGTGGCCCAGCCAAAACCAACACGGCCAGCGCACTAGAACCGTGACCTGCACCCAGCCCTCCCTATCGAATATACGATAAGGCTTTTGGGGTTGACAGAGCATTGCAGCTGACTCGGCCACCTTTCCATGTCAATGGTTTCAGGAGTCCTGAAACCACTGACATGAGGGAGGGTGTGGGTAAACAAGTGACAACGGGAGGGACTGTGGGGGAAAACAAGTGGCAATGGACAGTGGGAGGGAGGGGAGATCGGGGGTAAAGAAGTGACCAGGGATAACGGGAGGGAGTGCGGGGGTAAACAAGTGACAATGGGAGGGAGGGTGGGGGTAAACAAATGGCAATGGACAGTGGGAGGGAGGGGGAGATCGGGGGTAAAGAAGTGACCACGGATAACGGGAGGGAGGGAGGGCAGAGGTAAACAGGTGACAACGGGATGGAGGGTGGGGATAAACAAGTGGCAATGGACAGTGGGAGGGAGGGGGAGATCGGGGTAAAGAAGTGACCACGGATAACCGGAGGGGAGGGAGGGCGGGGGTAAACAAGTGACAACGGGAGGGAGGGTGGGGGTAAACAAGTGACAACGGGAGGGAGCAGCAACCGCGGACTTCTCCTAATACCTTGATACTGCCAGTACGCACACATCTTCTAATGATGCCCTTCTTGCTTGGCACGCAGCACACCCAACCATTGAGTATGGTATTATTTTGTAAAGTGCCAGCTGGGCCGGTAGGTATACTGACACTTCAGGGTGCTTAATAAAGGTACACATGGCTAAATCAAGTGTAGAGAAAGTGATATTCTATCTTTGTTGGTTAGATAATGCAAACGACCTGCAGCAGAAGTTAAAACCACAAACAAATCTCACATAAGGCGACATTATACCCAATGCACTCCTAATGGGACCCAAAGACCCTCAACTCCCGCCCCTCTCTTCTGGTCTCACTGATACTCTGTCACCGTGGCCCAGCCAAAACCAACACGGCCAGCACACTACAACCGCGAGCCTGCACCCAGCCCTCCCTGTCGAATATACGATAAGGCTTTTGGCGTTAACAGAGCGTTGCAGCTGACTCCGCCACATTTCCATGTCAATGGTTTCAGGAGTCCTGAAACCACTGACATGAGGGAGGGCAGGGGTAAACAAGTGACAACGGGAGGGACTGTGGGGGTAAACAAGTGGCAATGGACAGTGGGAGGGAGGGGGAGATCGGGGTAAAGAAGTGACCAGGGATAACGGGAGGGAGGGAGGGTGTGGGTAAACAAGTGACAACGGGAGGGAGGTGGGGGTAAACAAGTGGCAATGGACAGTGGGAGGAGGGGAGATCGGGGGTAAATAAGTGACCAGGGATAACGGGAGGGAGGGAGGGCGGGGGTAAACAAGTGACAACGGGAGGGAGGGTGGGGGTAAACAAGTGGCAATGGACAGTGGGAGGGAGGGGAGATCGGGGGTAAAGAAGTGACCAGGGATAACGGGAGGGAGAGAGGGCGGGGATAAACAAGTGACAAGGGGAGGGAGGGTGGGGGTAAACAAGTGGCAATGGACAGTGGGAGGGAGGGGGAGATTGGGGGTAAACAAGTGACCACGGATAACTGGAGGGAGGGAGGGAGGGGGTAAACAAGTGACAACGGGAGGGAGGGTGGGGGTAAACAAGTGGCCATGGACAGTGGGAGGGAAGGGGAGATTGGGGGTAAACAAGTGACCACGGATAACGGGAGGGAGGGAGGGCGGGGGGTAAACAAGTGACAACGGGATGGAGGGTGGGGGTAAACAAGTGGCAACTGACAGTGGGACATTGGGGGAAACAAGTGACAAGGGATAACGGGAGGGAGGGCGGGGGTAAACAAGTGACAACTGGAGGGAGGGTGGGGGTAAACAAGTGGCAATGGACAGTGGGAGGGAGGGGGATATTGGGGTAAACAAGTGACCACGGATAACGGGAGGGAGGGAGGGCGGGGGTAAACAAGTGACAACGGGATGAAGGGTGGGGGTAAACAAGTGGCAATGGACAGTGGGAGATTGGGGGGAAACAAGTGACAAGGGATAACGGGAGGGAGGGCGGGGGTAAACAAGTGACAACGGGAGGGAGGGTGGGGGTAAACAAGTGGCAATGGACAGTGGGAGGGAGGGGTAGATCGGGGGTAAAGAAGTGACCAGTGATAACGGGAAGGAGGGCGGGGGTAAACAAGTGACAACGGGGAGGGAGGGTGGGGGTAAACAAGTGGCAATGAACAGTGGGAGGGAGGGGGAGATTGGGGGAAACAAGTGACCAGGGATGACAGGAGGGAGGGAGGTCGGGGGTAAGCAAGTGACAACGGGAGGGAGGGTGGGGGTAAACTAGTGGCAACGGACAGTGGGAGGGAGGGGGGAGATTGGGGGTAAACAAGTTACCACAGATAACGGGAGGGAGGGAGGACGGGGGTAAACAAGTGACAACAGGAGTGAGGGTGGGGGTAAACAAGTGGCAATGGACAGTGGGAGGGAAGGGGAGATCGGTGGAAACAAGTGACCACGGATAAACGGGAGGGAGGGAGGTTGGGGGTAAACAAGTGACAACGGGAGGGAGGGTGGGGGTAAACAAGTGGCAATGGACAGTGGGAGGGAGGGGGATATTGGGGGGAAACAAGTGACCACTGATAGCGGGAGGGAGGTCGGGGGTAAACTAGTGACAACGGGAGGGAGGGTGGTGGTAAACAAGTGGCAATGGACAGTGGGAGGGAGGGGGAGATCGGGGGTAAAGAAGTGACCAGGGATAACGGGAGGGAGGGGGTAAAGAAGTGACAACAGGAGGGAGGGTGGGGATAAACAAGTAGCAATGGACAGGAATTACTGCCTTGCTGTTCAGAAATACTTTGTACTGTGGATCCAAAATTGTGGCACTAATGTAATGTGGTTGTGACAAAAATTTATTTTTAATCCTTGTATTTTCCGATAAGCGAGCGGCTAAGGTCTCCGCCAAATGATATGCGTCTTGTTTGTCATCCACACCTGCGTACGTTTCAGACACATCCTTCAGCTGTTGCTCTAGCATGTGCAACAATGGGATAGCTTGGCCCATACTACAGTCCTCCCTGCTGACTTCACGTGTGAAGATCTCAAAAGGAAGTAGCATCTCAGTCAGGCATTTAATGAGGTCCCATTGAGCCATCTCAACGGTCATGCCTTTCACAGTAGGTTCCCCTAATCTTTGCATGACATAAGCATTGAGTGGTATGTACAGTTCAAACAGACGATCAAGCATGTAATAAGTTGAGTTCCAATGTGTTGGCACCTCCTGGATGAGCGCTTTGACTGGCATTTTATGCTCACGTTGAATGACCCTCAGCTGCTTCCGGGCTTTAAAAGAATGGTTGAAATGTGTGCATATTCTTCTGCAGGTGACCAGTAAGTTGCTGACTTTGGATTCATTTTTCAAAAGTCTTGAACAACAATGTTAATGCAGTGTGCCAAACACGGGACCCTGAAATAGCCACCATTGCGCATGGCCAAAACTACATTACTGCCGTTGTCCGTGGCAACAAAACCAATCGTAAGCCCTCTTGGGCGCAGCCACTCAAAGACCTTGGTGTTAAACTCTTCCAAAATGTTTGCAGCAGTATGAGATTTCTCCATGGCAAACATGGCTACAGTTGCATGTTTGCGAGTGGCATGAAAAATCTCTGCAGTATCAACACCAGCAGATACCTGTTCTCTAACCCCCGCAAAACTGATCCAGTGTGCAGTGATGCACATGTAATCTGTGGCTTGGCAACTGGTCCACATGTCTGTAGTCAGGTGGATACTGTGAACAGCACTCTGCTTCAAGGCCTTTCCTAGCAATTCCAGCACGTCGTGATGTAGTGCTGGAACTGCAACTCTGGCAAAATAGTAGCGGCTGGGAACATGCCATTTTGGGCAGATGGTTGACACAAATTCCACAAAACCCAACCCTTTAACAAAAGAAAAGGGAGAAGGTCCAGTGCTAACATTTTAGCCAGCTTCGCATTGTACAAACGTGCTATTGGGTGGTTGCGTTCGTACTGCCCCTCACCCCCAAACATGCTGATAATGGTAGGCTGCATGGTTTTCCTTTCTCTTAGGCTCAACGCACTTTTGGTAGTGCGGACCTGGTACTTCTTGGTGTCTCCGGCTGACTCTTACTCTTGTGCCACTGAGATGTTGCTGAAGATGTGTGCAACGTTAAGACTGCACTGCTGGGGTCAGGGACACCTTGTGTACCACTACCAGAGAGAATGTCTCCCTGTCCTTCCTCTTCCACCGTGATCGGATCTTCTCTCTTCTACTCCTTTATCCCCACCAACAGCAATGGTTGCAGTTTTTTTTCTGGCGCGAAGGTGGTCCTCCCAGCTGATCAAGTGGTGTTTTTTCAGATGGGTCATTTGGCCTCCGGTACCATAGTTTGTACCAAGCTTACCACGACTAACAGAGGTATTACAAATGGAGCATATAGCAATGTTCTCCTCCTTTTCGCTAACCGTAAAGAAGTCCCAAACTGGGGAGCTTAACTTTGGCCTCCTGCTGGAGGTGCCACTTCCAATGCCGGATGATCTGTAGGGTGTGTGTTGAATTTGACTCTGTGCTGCTGTACCACTACCTACTCCTACAGAGGTGGTGGTTGTGCTGGATGTGAGGTCGCTGCCGGGCCTTTGCTAATGCAAATATGGAAGCTGTAGGTCGTGTTGGTGTTACCTGTGGAGGTATGCGTGCTACATCCCTCGCAGCGATTTTGGATAGGGTAAGAATGTTGGTCTCCATCTCCTCGGGGCCGGGAGTGATGTTCGTGATGACTGGCTCGTCGTCATCATCATCATCATCTTGCTGTTCTACATCGACCTCCATAAGTGTAAGGCTTTCCGGAACCTTCCTTTTTCCCTAGCTTGGTCTTGGAACGTGGCTCCCTCTCAGACTCAGTTTGTGGCTTCCAAGTGGCATCTAGATCATCAGAAGGGGGCTTGGCGAAGAACTTGATGGACTACCCTCCTTTCCTTGCTGGGGATTTGGAAGACAATGGATCTTCTGAATGAGTGGCTTCTTCTTCTACCTCTGCATGAGGCTCAATTTCCTGAACTGCCCTACTTCAGGAGGAACAACAACTACTATTGCGGGCGGTGGTTGCGGCTGTTGTTGTTGACCACTTATCTGCTGTGTTTCCTCCTGCGTTGATTGGGTACTACTTTGAGATAGCGATAAGTTTATCTCCGGCTCAGCATCACTGCTTTCCACCATTAGGCTGGCTACCTCTTCCACACTCATGTGCTTGGGCCTGGGTTGGTGGGTTGGGTCCACTGATGCGGAGGTGCTGCCCCCAGCTTGCCCCCCGGACACCGCTGCTGCATGCGCAATTTTTTTTTTCCCAAAAAAGGGATTGGCCGGCACACCAGACTTCAGTGTCACTTGCTTCTTCTGTTCCTTCTTCTTCTCAATAGCAACTTTCTTGGTACTGGAGGACCTGGTACCTGCTTTCTTTGGGCCCATCTTCTTCAGATGTCAGCAGCACTCAGTTGCAGAGATGTCTGGTCAGGTCACACGTCACGTTGTGTTGTGTGTACAGCAGCAGGATGTCTGTCTGGAAGTGCAACAGGCAATGATGAGAGACACACCTCCTCCTCAGTCTTTGTGCACCTAAAAGCAAAAAGCCAGAACATCAGTCAAACATAGCACAAATCAAACAAATAGAATATAGAACTTAGTGTGTGGTGGCCTCAATTATTAAATTTCAGAAACTCTGTGAACAACAACACACAGTCTAGCCATTTATGAAGACGTTGACAACAAGGCCAGGGCTTTCCTGGCTACTGTGTAGTGCTAGTGTACACTCTGGAAGAATAAGAATAGTAAAGAACAAAAACTAAAATGTACTGGAGCATGTTTGGCCTAAATTTGTGCATCAGGTGGGATGTATTATATAGCAGCATCAGGGAGCTGCAGCTGGCAATGGGGATGGATTTGGAAGCAGTAAGACAAGAGGAACAATGGAAAGACACGCAGACCTATGTGGCAAAAACAGCACACTAATAACTACCACAACAAAATGGCCCCCAGAAACATGGTGACTCACAGGCACAAGGCACGGCAAACAATGAACTCAAGCAGGCCTATATATGGGCAGACAAAGGATGCCTTATAAAACACACACAGCTTTAATGCAAAAACTAAAATCCACATGGCTAAAAACACTTTGGAAAGTTAGACAACCACTACAACAACACAATTATATTTACACAGTACACACGCAAAAAAGGCATTTATTTAACACACCCAAAAAGTGAAATAGTCAGACCCTCCAAAAAAAACCACATTTCGCAATTCAATTCAATGCCATCCATGGCCTAAATGATGTCAAAATTCCACAGACTACACAGAAACAGTATTATGCACCCATGGTGACTACCTCTGGGCCTACTGGCATACTGTGCCGCAAGCTTGGAGGCCTATGGCAAAAGCACAGTGGCTGGTTTAACAAAATGGCCGCCGCCCACATGGCCAGGCCACCCAAAATAACAAAAAAGTGAAGACAAAGGACAGGACCAGGCAGTTGGAGACTCTGGGCAACTTGCTACCTCTTGGAAAAAATTGTAAAACAAAAAAAATGACTCCTTGCTCACCAAACTACATCTAAATGACAACCTGAGGAGTTTTTTGTGCAAAATGAACTAAATCAACATTTTCGAGAAGGTTTAATGATGCTCGAGAGATATTGTTCGCCAAATTGTAAATTCTGCGTGTTCGGCATCGCGATCGTCACAAAATGTCGTTATCGCGCGGCGAAAACGTACATTGAGCGCGCGAAGAAGATAAAAAGTGTAAGTCCGCGTTGTCGCGCAGTGCGGACTTGCCCAAAGTCCGCGAGCTGAACGCCCAGGGTTACCTACTGGCTGAAAAGGCCTATTTATTTAACAAACACCCAAAAAAATAAAATACCACCCCAAAAGAGTGACCACGGATAACGGGAGGGAGGGAGGGTGGGGGTAAACAGGTGACAACGGGAGGGAGGGTGGGGGTAAACAGGTGACAACGGGAGGGAGGGTGGGGGTAAACAAGTGACAACGGGAGGGAGCAGCAACTGCGGACTTCTCCTAATACTTTGATACTGCCAGTACGCACACATCTTCTGACGATGCCCCTCTTGCTTGGCACGCAGCACACCCTGCCATTGAGTATGGCATCATTTTGTAAAGCGCCAGCTGGGCCGGTAGGAATACTGACACTTCAGGGCGCTTAATAAACATACACATGGCTAAATCAAGTGTAGAGAAAGTGATATTCTATCTTTGTTGGTTAGATAATGCACACGACCTGCAGCAGAAGTTAAAACTACAAACAAATCTCACATAAGGCGATGTTATACCCAATGCGCTCCTAATGCGACCCAAAGACCCTCAACTCCCGCCCCCTCTCTTCCGGTCTCACTGATACTCTGTCACCGTGGCCCAGCCAAAAGCAACACGGCCAGCACACTACAACCGCGACCTGCACCCAGCCCTCCCTATCGAAAATACGATAAGGATTTTGGGGTTGACAGAGCGTTGTAGCTGACTCCGCCACCTTTCCATGTCAATGGTTTCAGGAGTCCTGAAACCACTGACATGAGGGAGGGCTGGGGGAAACAAGTGACAACAGGAGGGAGTATGGGGGTAAACAAGTGGCAATGGAAAGTGGGAGGGAGGGGGAGATTGGGGGAAACAAGTGACCAGGGATGACAGGAGGGAGGGAGGTCGGGGTAAGCAAGTGACAACGGGAGGGAGGGTGGGGGTAAACTAGTGGCAACGGACAGTGGGAGGGAGGGGGAGATTGGGGGTAAACAAGTTACCACAGATAACGGGAGGGAGGGAGGACGGGGGGTAAACAAGTGACAACAGGAGGGAGGGTGGGGGTAAACAAGTGGCAATGGACAGTGGGAGGGAAGGGGGAGATCGGGTGGAAACAAGTGACCACGGATAACGGGAGGGAGGGAGGTCGGGGGTAAACTAGTGACAACGGGAGGGAGGGTGGTGGTAAACAAGTGGCAATGGACAGTGGGAGGGAGGGGGAGATCGGGGGTAAAGAAGTGACCAGGGATAACGGGAGGGAGGGAGGGGGTAAAGAAGTGACAACAGGAGGGAGGGTGGGGATAAACAAGTAGCAATGGACAGTGGGAGGGATGGGGAGATCGGGGGTAAAACAAGTGACCATGGATAACGGGAGGGAGGGAGGGTGGGGGTAAACAAGTGACAACGGGATGAAGGGTGGGGGTAAACAAGTGGCAATGGACAACGGGAGGGAGGGGGAGATTGGGGTAAACAAGTGACCACAGATAACGGGAGGGAGGGAGGGTGGGGGTAAACAAGTGACAACGGGAGGGAGGGTTGGGGTAAAGAAGTAGTAATGGACAGTGGGAGGGAGGGGGAGATTAGGGGTAAAGAAGTGACCAGGGATAACAGGAGGGAGGGAGGGCGGGGTAAACAAGTGACAACGGGAGGGAGGGTGGGGGTAAACAAGTGGCAATGGACAGTGGAAGGGAGGGGGAGATTGGGGGTAAACAAGAGACCACGGATAACAGGAGGGAGGGAGGGCGGGGGTAAACAAGTGACAACGGGAGGGAGGGCGGGGGTAAACAAGTGGCAATGGACAGTGCGAGGGAGGGGGAAATTGGGGGTAAACAAGTGACCACGGACCACGGGAGGGAGTGTGAGGCGGGGGTAAAAAGTGACAATGGGCGGGAGGGTGGGGGTAAACAAGTGGCAATGGACAGTGGGAGGGAGGGGGAGATTGGGGGTAAACAAGTGACTACGGATAACAGGAGGGAGGGAGGACAGGGGTAAACAAGTGACAAGGGGAGGGAGGGCGGGGGTAAACAAGTGACAACGGGAGGGCAGGGGTAAACAAGTGACAACGGGAGGGAGGGCGGGGGTAAACAAGTGGCAATGGACAGTGGGAGGGAGGGGGAGATTGGGGGTAAACAAGTGACCACGGACCATGGGAGGGAGTGTGTGAGGCGGGGGTGACAATGGGAGGGAGGATGGGGGTAAACAAGTGACAACAGGAGGGAGGGTGGGGGTAAACAAGTGGCAATGGAGAGTGGGAGGGAGGAGGAGATCGGGGGTAAACAAGTGACCTCGGATAACGGGAGGGAGGGAGGGCTGGGGTAAACAAGTGACAAGGGGAGGGAGGGTGGGAATGAACAAGTGGCAATGGACAGTGGGAGGAAGGGGGAGATCAGGTGTAAACATGTGACCACGGATAACAGGAGGGAGGGAGGGGGTAAACAAGTGACAACGGGAGGGAGGGTGGGGGCAAACAAGTGGCAATGGACAGTGGAAGGGAGGGGGAGATAGGGGGTAAACAAGTGACCACGGATAACGGGAGGGAGGGAGGGTGGGGGTAAACAGGTGACAACGGGAGGGAGGGTTGGGGTAAACAAGTGGCAATGGACAGTGGGAGGGAGGGGGAGATCGGGCGGAAACAAGTGACCATGGATAACGGGAGGGAGGGAGGGCAGGGGTAAACAAGTGACAACGGGAGGGAGAGTGGGGGTAAACAAGTAGCAATGGACAGTGGGAGGGAGGAAGAGATTGGGGGGAAACAAGTAACCAGGGATAACGGGAGGGAGGGAGGGCAGGGGTAAACAAGTGACAACGGGAGGGAGGGTGGGGGTAAACAAGTGGCAATGGACAGTAGGAGGGAGGGGGAGATCGGGGGGTAAACAAGTGACCACGGATAACGGGGAGGGAGGGAGGGAGAGCGGGGGTAAACAGGTGACAATGGGAGGGAGGGTGGGGGTAAACAAGTGACAACAGGAGCGAGGGTGGGGGTAAACAAGTGGCAGTGGACAGTGGGAGGGAGGGGGAGATCGGGGATAAAGAAGTGACCAGGGATAATGGGAGGGAGGGAGGGCGGGGGTAAACAAGTGACAACGGGAGGGAGGGTGGGGGTAAACAAGTAGCAATGGACAGTGGGAGGGAGGGGGAGATTGGGGGTAAACAAGTGACCACGGATAACTGGAGGGAGGGACGGCGGGGGTAAACAAGTGACAACGGGAGGGAGGGTGGGGTTAAACAAGTGGCAATGGACATTGGGAGGGATGGGGAGATTGGGGGTAAAGAAGAGACCACTGATTACGGGAGGGAGGGAGGGCAGGGGTAAACAAGTGACAATGGGAGGGAGGGTGGGGGTAAACATGTGGCAATGGATAGTGGGAGGGAGAGGGAGATTGGGGGTAAAAAGTGACCAGGGATAACGGGAGGGAGGGAGGGCGGGGGTAAAGAAGTGACAACGGAAGGGAGGTTGGGGGTAAACAAGAGGCAATGGACAGTGGGAGGGAGGGGGAGATTGGGGATAAACAAGTGACCACGGATAACAGGAGGGAGGGAGGGCAGGGGTAAACAAGTGACAACGGGAGGGAGGGTGGGGGTAAACAAGTGGCAATGGACAGTAAGAGGGAGGGGAGATTGGGGGTAAACAAGTGACCACAGACCACTGGAGTGAGTGTGTGAGGTGGGGTTAAACAAGTGACCACGGATAACGGGAGGGAGGGAGGATGGGGGTAAACAAGTGACAACGGGAGGGAGCTGCAACCGCGGACTTCTCCTAATACTTTGATACTGCCAGTACGCACACATCTTCTGACGATGCCCTCTTGCTTGGCACGCAGCACACCCTGCCATTGTGTATGGCATTATTTTGTAAAGCGCCAGGTGGGCCGGTTGGTATACTGACACTTCAGGGTGCATAATAAACGTACACATGGCTAAATCAAGTGTAGAGAAAGTGATATTCTATCTTTGTTGGTTAGATAATGCACACGACCTGCAGCAGAAGTTAAAACCACAAACAAATCTCACATAAGGTGACGTTATACCCAATGCGCTCCTAATGGGACCCAAAGACCCTCAACTCCCGCCCCCTCTCTTCCGGTCTCACTGATACTCTGTCACCGTGGCCCAGCCAAAACCAACACGGCCAGCGCACTAGAACCGTGACCTGCACCCAGCCCTCCCTATCGAATATACGATAAGGCTTTTGGGGTTGACAGAGCATTGCAGCTGACTCGGCCACCTTTCCATGTCAATGGTTTCAGGAGTCCTGAAACCACTGACATGAGGGAGGGTGTGGGTAAACAAGTGACAACGGGAGGGACTGTGGGGGAAAACAAGTGGCAATGGACAGTGGGAGGGAGGGGGAGATCGGGGGTAAAGAAGTGACCAGGGATAACGGGAGGGAGTGCGGGGGTAAACAAGTGACAATGGGAGGGAGGGTGGGGGTAAACAAATGGCAATGGACAGTGGGAGGGAGGGGGAGATCGGGGGTAAAGAAGTGACCACGGATAACGGGAGGGAGGGAGGGCAGAGGTAAACAGGTGACAACGGGATGGAGGGTGGGGATAAACAAGTGGCAATGGACAGTGGGAGGGAGGGGGAGATCGGGGGTAAAGAAGTGACCACGGATAACCGGAGGGAGGGAGGGCGGGGGTAAACAAGTGACAACGGGAGGGAGGGTGGGGGTAAACAAGTGACAACGGGAGGGAGCAGCAACCGCGGACTTCTCCTAATACCTTGATACTGCCAGTACGCACACATCTTCTAATGATGCCCTTCTTGCTTGGCACGCAGCACACCCAACCATTGAGTATGGTATTATTTTGTAAAGTGCCAGCTGGGCCGGTAGGTATACTGACACTTCAGGGTGCTTAATAAAGGTACACATGGCTAAATCAAGTGTAGAGAAAGTGATATTCTATCTTTGTTGGTTAGATAATGCAAACGACCTGCAGCAGAAGTTAAAACCACAAACAAATCTCACATAAGGCGACATTATACCCAATGCACTCCTAATGGGACCCAAAGACCCTCAACTCCCGCCCCCTCTCTTCTGGTCTCACTGATACTCTGTCACCGTGGCCCAGCCAAAACCAACACGGCCAGCACACTACAACCGCGACCTGCACCCAGCCCTCCCTGTCGAATATACGATAAGGCTTTTGGCGTTAACAGAGCGTTGCAGCTGACTCCGCCACATTTCCATGTCAATGGTTTCAGGAGTCCTGAAACCACTGACATGAGGGAGGGCAGGGGTAAACAAGTGACAACGGGAGGGACTGTGGGGGTAAACAAGTGGCAATGGACAGTGGGAGGGAGGGGGAGATCGGGGTAAAGAAGTGACCAGGGATAACGGGAGGGAGGGAGGGTGTGGGTAAACAAGTGACAACGGGAGGGAGGGTGGGGGTAAACAAGTGGCAATGGACAGTGGGAGGGAGGGGGAGATCGGGGTAAATAAGTGACCAGGGATAACGGGAGGAGGGAGGAGGGCGGGGGTAAACAAGTGACAACGGGAGGGAGGGTGGGGGTAAACAAGTGGCAATGGACAGTGGGAGGGAGGGGAGATCGGGGGTAAAGAAGTGACCAGGGATAACGGGAGGGAGAGAGGGCGGGGATAAACAAGTGACAAGGGGAGGGAGGGTGGGGGTAAACAAGTGGCAATGGACAGTGGGAGGGAGGGGGAGATTGGGGGTAAACAAGTGACCACGGATAACTGGAGGGAGGGAGGGAGGGAGGGGGTAAACAAGTGACAACGGGAGGGAGGGTGGGGGTAAACAAGTGGCCATGGACAGTGGGAGGGAAGGGGAGATTGGGGGTAAACAAGTGACCACGGATAACGGGAGGGAGGGAGGGCGGGGGTAAACAAGTGACAACGGGATGGAGGGTGGGGGTAAACAAGTGGCAATTGACAGTGGGACATTGGGGGGAAACAAGTGACAAGGGATAACGGGAGGGAGGGCGGGGGTAAACAAGTGACAACTGGAGGGAGGGTGGGGGTAAACAAGTGGCAATGGACAGTGGGAGGGAGGGGATATTGGGGTAAACAAGTGACCACGGATAACGGGAGGGAGGGAGGGCGGGGGTAAACAAGTGACAACGGGATGAAGGGTGGGGGTAAACAAGTGGCAATGGACAGTGGGAGATTGGGGGGAAACAAGTGACAAGGGATAACGGGAGGGAGGGCGGGGGTAAACAAGTGACAACGGGAGGGAGGGTGGGGGGGTAAACAAGTGGCAATGGACAGTGGGAGGGAGGGGTAGATCGGGGGTAAAGAAGTGACCAGTGATAACGGGAAGGAGGGCGGGGGTAAACAAGTGACAACGGGAGGGAGGGTGGGGGTAAACAAGTGGCAATGAACAGTGGGAGGGAGGGGGAGATTGGGGAAACAAGTGACCAGGGATGACAGGAGGGAGGGAGGTCGGGGGTAAGCAAGTGACAACGGGAGGGAGGGTGGGGGTAAACTAGTGGCAACGGACAGTGGGAGGGAGGGGGAGATTGGGGGTAAACAAGTTACCACAGATAACGGGAGGGAGGGAGGACGGGGGTAAACAAGTGACAACAGGAGTGAGGGTGGGGGTAAACAAGTGGCAATGGACAGTGGGAGGGAAGGGGGAGATCGGGTGGAAACAAGTGACCACGGATAACGGGAGGGAGGGAGGTTGGGGGTAAACAAGTGACAACGGGAGGGAGGGTGGGGGGTAAACAAGTGGCAATGGACAGTGGGAGGGAGGGGGATATTGGGGGGAAACAAGTGACCACTGATAGCGGGAGGGAGGTCGGGGGTAAACTAGTGACAACGGGAGGGAGGGTGGTGGTAAACAAGTGGCAATGGACAGTGGGAGGGAGGGGGAGATCGGGGGTAAAGAAGTGACCAGGGATAACGGGAGGGAGGGGTAAAGAAGTGACAACAGGAGGGAGGGTGGGGATAAACAAGTAGCAATGGACAGTGGGAGGGATGGGGAGATCGGGGTAAACAAGTGACCATGGAAAACGGGAGGGAGGGGAGGGCAAGGGTAAACAAGTGACAACTGGAGGGAGGGTGGGGGAAAACAAGTGGCAATGGACAGTGGGAGGGAGGGGGAGATCGGGGGTAAACAGGTGACCACAGACCACGGGAGTGAGTGTGTGAGGCGGGGGTAAACAAGTGACCACGGATAACGGGAGGGAGGGAGGGCGGGGGTAAACAAGTGACACCGGGAGGGAGGGTGGGGGTAAACTAGTGGCAATGGGCAGTGGGAGGGAGGGGGAGATCGGGGGTAAACAAGTGACCACGGATAATGGGAGTTTGGGAGGGAGGGGGTAAACAGGTGACAATGGGAGGGAGGGTGGGGGTAAACAGGTGACAACGGGAGGGAGGGTGGGGGTAAACAAGTGACAACGGGAGGGAGCAGCTACCGCGGACTTCTCCTAATACTTTGATACTGCAGTACACACACATCTTCTGACGATGCCCTTCTTGCTTGGCACGCAGCACACCCTGCCATTGAGTATGGCATCATTTTGTAAAGCGCCAGCTGGGCCGGTAGGTATGCTGACACTTCAGGGCGCGTAATAAACGTACACATGGCTAAATCAAGTGTAGAGAAAGTGATATTCTATCTTTGTTGGTTAGATAATGCACACGACCTGCAGCAGAAGTTAAAACTACAAACAAATCTCACATAAGGCGACGTTATACCCAATGCGCTCCTAATGGGACCCAAAGACCCTCAAGTCCCGCCCCCTCTCTTCCGGTCTCACTGATACTCTGTCACCGTGGCCCAGCCAAAACCAACATGGCCAGAGCACTACAACCGCGACCTACACCCGGCCCTCCCTATCGAATATACAATAAGGCTTTTGGGATTGACAGAGCGTTGCAGCTGACTCCGCCACCTTTCCATGTCAATGGTTTCAGGAGTCCTGAAACCACTGACATGAGGAGTGCGGGGTAAACAAGTGACAACGGGAGGGAGGGTGGGGGGTAAACAAGTGGCAATGGACAGTGGGAGGGAGGGGGAGATCGGGGGATAAAGAAGTGACCAGGGATAACGGGAGGGAGGGAGGGCGGGGGTAAACAAGTGACAACGGGAGGGAGGGTGGGGGTAAACAAGTGGCAATGGACAGTGCGAGGGAGGGGGAGATTGGGGGTAAACAAGTTACCACGGATAACGGGAGGGAGGGAGGGCGGGGGTAAACAAGTGACAACGGGAGGGAGGGTGGGGGGTAAACAAGTGGCAATGGACAGTGGGAGGGAGGGGGAGATTGGGGGGAAACAAGTAACCACTGATAGCGGGAGGGAGGGAGGATGGGGGTAAACAAGTGACAACAGGAGGGAGGGTGGGGGTAAACAAGTGGCAATGGAGAGTGGGAGGGAGGGGAGATCGGGGGTAAAGAAGTGACCAGGGATAATGGGAGGGAGGAAGGGTGGGGGTAAAGAAGTGACAACGGGAGGGAGGGTGGGGGTAAACAAGTGGCAATGGACAGTGGGAGGGAGGGGGAGATTGGGGGTAAACAAGTGACCACGGATAACGGGAGGGAGGGAGGGCGGGGGTAAAACAAGTGACAACGGGAGGGAGGTGGGGGTAAACAAGGGGCAATGGACAGTGGGAGGGAGGGGGAGATCGGGGTTAAACAAGTGACCACGGACCACAGGAGGGAGTGTGTGAGGCGGGGTAAACAAGTGACCACGGATAACGGGAGGGAGGGCGGGGTAAACAGGTGACAACGGGAGAGAGGGTGGGGGTAAACAAGTGGCATTGGACAGTGGGAGGGAGGGGGAGATCGGGGGTAAACAAGTGACCACGGATAAGGGGAGGGAGGGAGGGCGGAGGTAAACAGGTGACAACAGGAGGGAGGGTGGGGGTAAACAAGTGGCAATGGACAGTGGGAGGGAGGGGGAGATCGGGGGTAAAGAAGTGACCACGGATAATGGGAGGGCGGGGGTAAACAAGTGACAACGGGAGGGAGGGTGGGGGTAAACATGTGACAACGGGAGGGAGCAACAACCGCGGACTTCTCCTAATACCTTGATACTGCCAGTACGCACACATCTTCTGACGATGCCCCTCTTGCTTGGCACGCAGCACACCCTGCCATTGAGTATGGCATTATTTTGTAAAGCGCCAGCTGGGCCGGTAGCTATACTCACACTTCAGGGTGCTTAATAAACGTACACATGGCTAAATAAAGTGTAGAGAAAGTGATATTCTATCTTTGTTGGTTAGATAATGCACACGACCTGCAGCATAAGTTAAAACCACAAACAAATCTCACATAAGGTGACGTTATACCCAATGCGCTCCTAATGGGACCAAAAGACCCTCAACTCCCGCCCCCTCTCTTCCGGTCTCACTGATACTCTGTCACCGTGGCCCAGCCAAAACCAACACGGCCAGCGCACTACAACCGCGGCCTGCACCCAGCCCTCCCTATCGAATATACGATAAGGCTTTTGGGGTTGACAGAGCGTTGCAGCTGACTCCGCCACCTTTCCATGTCAGTGGTTTCACGAGTCCTGAAACCACTGCCATGAGGGAGGGCGGGGGTAAACAAGTGACAACGGGAGGGAGTGTGGAGGTAAACAAGTGGCAATGGACAGTGGGAGGGAGGTGGAGATCAGGGTTAAAGAAGTGAGCAGGGATAACGGGAGGGAGGGAGCGTGGGGTAAAGAAGTGACAACGGGAGGGAGGGTGGGGGTAAACAAGTGGCAATGGACAGTGGGAGGGAGGGGGAGATCGGGGGTAAAGAAGTGACCAGGGATAACGGGAGGGAGGGCGGGGGTAAACAAGTGACAACGGGAGGGAGGGTGGGGGTAAACAAGTGGCAATTGTCAGTGGGAGGGAGGGGGAGATTGGGGGGAAACAAGTGACCAGGGATAACAGGAGGGAGGGAGGTCGGGGTAAGCAAGTGACAACGGGAGGGAGGGTGGAGGTAAACTAGTGGCAATGGACAGTGGGAGGGAGGGGAGATCGGGGTAAAGAAGTGACCAGGGATAACGGGAGGGAGGGCGGGGGTAAACAAGTGACAACGGGAGGGAGGGTGGGGGTAAACAAGTGGCAATTGTCAGTGGGAGGGAGGGGGAGATTGGGGGAAACAAGTGACCAGGGATAACAGGAGGGAGGGAGGTCGGGGTAAGCAAGTGACAACGGGAGGGAGGGTGGAGGTAAACTAGTGGCAATGGACAGTGGGAGGGAGGGGGAGATTGGGAGTAAACAAGTTACCACAGATAACGGGAGGGAGGGAGAACGGGGTAAACAAGTGACAACAGGAGGGAGGGTGGGGTTAAACAAGTGGCAATGGACAGTGGGAGGGAGGGAGAGATCGGGCGGAAACAAGTGACCACGGATAACGGGAGGGAGGGTGGGGGTAAACAAGTGACAACGGGAGGGAGGGTGGGGGTAAACAAGTGGCAATGGACAGTGGAGGGAGGGGATATTGGGGGAAACAAGTGACCACTGATAGCGGGAGGGAGGTCGGGGGGTAAACAAGTGACAACGGGAGGGAGGGTGGTGGTAAACAAGTAGCAATGGACAGTGGGAGGGAGGGGAGATCGGGGGTAAGGAAGTGACCAGGGATAACGGGAGGGAGGGGGTAAAGAAGTGACAACAGGAGGGAGGGGTGGGGATAAACAAGTAGCAATGGACAGTGGGAGGGATGGGGAGATCGGGGGTAAACAAGTGACCATGGATAACGGGAGGGAGGGAGGGCAAGGGTAAACAAGTGACAACTGGAGGGAGGGTGGGGGTAAACAAGTGGCAATGGACAGTGGGAGGGAGGGGGAGATTGGGGGTAAACAGGTGACCACGGACCACGGGAGGGAGTATGTGAGGCGGGGGTAAACAAGTGACCACGGATAACGGGAGGGAGGGCGGGGGTAAACAAGTGACACCGGGACGGAGGGTGGGGGTAAACTAGTGGCAATGGGCAGTGGGAGGGAGGGGGAGATCGGGGGTAAACAAGTGACCACGGATAACGGGAGTGAGGGAGGGGGTAAACAGGTGACAACGGGAGGGAGGGTGGGGCTAAACAAGTGACAGCGGGAGGGAGCAGCTACCGCGGACTTCATCCTAATACTTTGATACTGCAGTACGCACACATCTTCTGACAATGCCCCTCTTGCTTGGCACGCAGCACACCCTGCCATTGAGTATGGCATCATTTTGTACAGCGCCAGCTGGTCCGGTAGGTATACTGACACTTCAGGGCGCTTAATAAACATACACATGGCTAAATCAAGTGTAGAGAAAGTGATATTCTATCTTTGTTGGTTAGATAATGCACACGACCTGCAGCAGAAGTTAAAACCACAAACAAATCTCACATAAGGCGATGTTATACCCAATGCGCTCCTAATGCGACCCAAAGACCCTCAACTCCCGCCCCCTCTCTTCCGGTCTCACTGATACTCTGTCACCGTGGCCCAGCCAAAACCAACACGGCCAGCGCACTACAACCGCGACCTACACCCAGCCCTCCCTATCGAATATACGATAAGGCTTTTGGGATTGACAGAGCGTTGCAGCTGACTCCGCCACCTTTCCATGTCAATGGTTTCAGGAGTCCTGAAACCACTGACATGAGGGAGTGCGGGGGTAAACAAGTGACAACGGGAGGGTGGGTGGGGGTAAACAAGTGGCAATGGACAGTGGGAGGGAGGGGGAGATCGGGGATAAAGAAGTGACCAGGGATAACGGGAGGGAGGGAGGGCGGGGGTAAACAAGTGACAACGGGAGGGAGGGTGGGGGTAAAAAAGTGGCAATGGACAGTGGGAGGGAGGGGGAGATCGGGGGTAAACAGGTGACTACGGACCACGGGAGGGAGTATGTGAGGCGGGGTAAACAAGTGACCACGGATAACGGGAGGGAGGGCGGGGGTAAACAAGTGACACCGGGACGGAGGGTGGGGGTTAACTAGTGGCAATGGGCAGTGGGAGGGAGGGGGAGATCGGGGGTAAACAAGTGACCACGGATAACGGGAGGGAGGGAGGGGTAAACAGGTGACAACGGGAGGGAGGGTGGGGCTAAACAAGTAACAGCGGGAGGGAGCAGCAACCGCGGACTTCTCCTAATCCCTTGATACTGCCAGTACGCACACATCTTCTGACGATGCCCCTCTTGCTTGGCACGCAGCACACCCTGCCATTGAGTATGGCATTATTTTGTAAAGCGCCAGCTGGGCCAGTAGCTATACTCACACTTCAGGGTGCTTAATAAACGTACACATGGCTAAATAAAGTGTAGAGAAAGTGATATTCTATCTTTGTTGGTTAGATAATGCACACGACCTGCAGCATAAGTTAAAACCACAAACAAATCTCACATAAGGCGACGTTATACCCAATGCGCTCCTAATGGGACCCAAAGACCCTCAACTCCCGCCCCCTCTCTTCCGGACTCACTGATACTCTGTCACCGTGGCCCAGCCAAAACCAACACGGCCAGCGCACTACAACCGCGACCTGCACCCAGCCCTCCCTATCGAATATACGATAAGGCTTTTGGGGTTGACAGAGCGTTGCAGCTGACTCCGCCACCTTTCCATGTCAGTGGTTTCAGGAGTCCTGAAACCACTGCCATGAGGGAGGGCGGGGGTAAACAAGTGACAACAGGAGGGAGTGTGGAGGTAAACAAGTGGCAATGGACAGTGGGAGGGAGGGGGAGATCAGGGGTAAAGAAGTGACCAGGGATAACGGGAGGGAGGGAGGGTGGGGTAAACAAGTGGCAATGGACAGTGGGAGGGAGGGGGAGATCGGGGGTAAAGAAGTGACCAGGGATAACGGGAGGGAGGGCGGGGGTAAACAAGTGACAACGGGAGGGAGGGTGGGGGTAAACAAGTGACAACGGGAGGGAGGGTGGGGGTAAACAAGTGGCAATGGACAGTGGGAGGGAGGGGGAGATTGGGGGAAAAAAGTGACCAGGGATAACATGAGGGAGGGAGGTCGGGGTAAGCAATTGACAACGGGAGGGAGGGTGGGGGTAAACTAGTGGCAATGGACAGTGGGAGGGAGGGGGAGATTGGGAGTAAACAAGTTACCACAGATAACGGGAGGGAGGGAGGACGGGGGTAAACAAGTGACAACAGGAGGGAGGGTGGGGGTAAACAAGTGGCAATGGACAGTGGGAGGGAGGGGGAGATCGGTTGGAAACAAGTGACCACGGATAACTGGAGGGAGGGCGGGGGTAAACAAGTGACAACGGGAGGGAGGGTGGGGGTAAACAAGTGGCAATGGACAGTGGGAGGGAGGGGGAGATTGGGGGGAAACAAGTGACCAGGGATAACAGGAGGGAGGGAGGTTGGGGTAAGCAAGTGACAACGGGAGGGAGGGTGGGGGTAAACTAGTGGCAATGGACAGTGGGAGGGAGGGGGAGATTGGGAGTAAACAAGTTACCACAGATAACGGGAGGGAGGGAGGACGGGGGTAAACAAGTGACAACAGGAGGGAGGGTGGGGGTAAACAAGTGGCAATGGACAGTGGAGGGAGGGGGATATTGGGGGGAAACAAGTGACCACTGATAGCGGGAGGGAGGTCGGGGGTAAACAAGTGACAACGGGAGGGAGGGTGGTGGTAAACAAGTGGCAATGGACAGTGGGAGGGATGGGGAGATCAGGGGTAAAGAAGTGACCAGGGATAACGGGAGGGAGGGAGGGGGTAAAGAAGTGACAACAGGAGGGAGGGTGGGGATAAACAAGTAGCAATGGACAGTGGGAGGGATGGGGAGATCGGGGGTAAACAAGTGACCATGGATAACGGGAGGGAGGGAGGGCAAGGGTAAACAAGTGACAACTGGAGGGAGAGTGGGGGTAAACATGTGGCAATGGACAGTGGGAGGGAGGGGGAGATCGGGGGTAAACAGGTGACCACGGACCATGGGAGGGAGGGAAGGCGGGGGTAAACTAGTGGCAATGGGCAGTGGGAGGGAGGGGGAGATCGGGGGTAAACAAGTGACCACGGATAACGGGAGGGAGGGAGGGGTTAAACAGGTGACAACGGGAGGGAGGGTGGGGCTAAACAAGTGACAATGGGAGGGAGCAGCTACCGCGGACTTCTCCTAATACTTTGATACTGCAGTACGCACACATCTTCTGACGATGCCCCTCTTGCTTGGCACGCAGCACACCCTGCCATTGAGTATTGCATCATTTTGTAAAGCGCCAGCTGGTCCGGTAGGTATACTGACACTTCAGGGCGCTTAATAAACGTACACATGGCCAAATCAAGTGTAGAGAAAGTGATATTCTATCTTTGTTGGTTAGATAATGCACACGACCTGCAGCAGAAGTTAAAACCACAAACAAATCTCACATAAGGCAACGTTATACCCAATGCGCTCCTAATGGGACCCAAATACCCTCAACTCCCGTCCCCTCTCGTCCGGTCTCACTGATACTCTGTCACCGTGGCCCAGCCAAAACCAACACGGCCAGCGCACTACAACCGCGACCTACACCCAGCCCTCCTTATCGAATATACGATAAGGCTTTTGGGATTGACAGAGCGTTGCAGCTGACTCCGCCACCTTTCCATATCAATGGTTTCAGGAGTCCTGAAACCACTGACATGAGGGAGTGCGGTGGTAAACAAGTGACAACGGGAGGGATGGTGGGGGTAAACAAGTGGCAATGGACAGTGGGAGGGAGGGGGAGATCGGGGATAAAGAAGTGACCAGGGATAACGGGAGGGAGGGAGGGCGGGGGTAAACAAGTGACAGCGGGAGGGAGGGTGGGGGTAAACAAGTGGCAATGGACAGTGGGAGGGAGGGGGAGATTGGGGGTAAACAAGTTACCACAGATAACTGGAGGGAGGGAGGGCGGGGGTAAACAAGTGACAACGGGAGGGAGGGTGGGGGTAAACAAGTGCCAATGGACAGTGGTAGGGATGGGGAGATTGGGGGTAAAGAAGTGACCACTGATTATGGGAGGGAGGGAGGGCAGGGGTAAACAAGTGACAATGGGAGGGAGGCTGGGGGTAAACTTGTGGCAATGGATAGTGGGAGGGAGGGGGAGATCGGGGTAAAAAGTTACCAGGGATTATGGGAGGGAGGGAGGGCGGGGGTAAGGAAGTAACAACGGGAGGGAGGGTGGGGGTAAACAAGTAACACCGGGACGGAGGGTGGGGGTAAACTAGTGGCAATGGGCAGTGGGAGGGAGGGGGAGATCGGGGGTAAACAAGTGACCACGGATAACGGGAGGGAGGGAGGGCGGGGGTAAAGAAGTGACAATGGGAGGGAGGGTGGGGGTAAACAAGTGACACCGGGACGGAGGGTGGGGGTAAACAAGTAGCAATGGATAGTGGGAGGGAGGGGGAGATTGGGGGTAAACAAGTGACCACGGATAACGGGAGGGAGGGAGGGCGGGGGTAAACAAGTGACAACGGGAGGGAGGGTGGGGGTAAACAAGTGGCAATGGACAGTGGGAGGGAGGGGGAGATCGGGGGTAAACAAGTGACCACGGACCACTGGAGGGAGTGTATGAGGCGGGGATAAACAAGTGACCACGGATAACGGGAGGGAGGGAGGATGGGGGTAAACAAGTGACAACGGGAGGGAGCTGCAACCACGGACTTCTCCTAATACTTTGATACTGCCAGTATGCACACATCTTCTGACGATGCCCCTCTTGCTTGGCACGCAGCACACCCTGCCATTGAGTATGGCATTATTTTTTAAAGTGCCAGATGGGCCGGTTGGTATACTGACACTTCAGGACGCTTAATAAACATACACATGGCTAAATAAAGTGTAGAGAAAGTGATATTCTATCTTTATTGGTTAGATAATGCACACGACCTGCAGCAGAAGTTAAAACCACAAACAAATCTCACATAAGGCGACGTTATACCCAATGCGCTCCTAATGGGACCCAAAGACCCTCATCTCCCGCCCCCTCTCTTCCGGTCTCACTGATACTCTGCCACCGTGGCCCAGCCAAAACCAACACGGCCAGCGCACTAGAACCGCGACCTGCACCCAGCCCTCCCTATCGAATATACAAAAAGGCTTTTGGGGTTGACAGAGCGTTGCAGCTGACTCCGCCACCTTTCCATGTCAATGGTTTCAGGAGTCCTGAAACCACTGACATGAGGGAGGGTGTGGGTAAACAAGTGACAACGGGAGGGAGTGTGGGGGTAAACAAGTGGCAAAGGACAGTGGGAGGGAGGGGGAGATCGGTGGTAAAGAAGTGACCAGGGATAACGGGAGGGAGGGCGGGGGTAAACAAGTGACAATGGGAGGGAGGGTGGGGGTAAACAAGTGGCAATGAACAGTGGGAGGGAGGGGGAGATCAGGGGTAAAGAAGTGACCAGGGATAACGGGAGAAAGGGAGGGCGGGGGTAAACAAGTGACAACGGGATGGAGGGTGGGGGTAAACAAGTGGCAATGGACAGTGGGAGCGAGTGGGAGATTGGGGGTAAACAAGTGACCACGGATAACGGGAGGGAGCGAGGGCGGGGGTAAACAAGTGACAACGGGAGGGAGAGGGTAAACAAGTGGCAATGGACAGTGGGAGGGAGGGGGATATTGGGGTTAAACGAGTGACCACGGATAACGGGAGGGAGGGAGGGCGGGGGTAAACAAGTGACAATGTGAAGGCGGGTGGGGGTAAACAAGTGGCAATCGACAGTGGGAGGGAGGGGGAGATCGGGGGTAAAGAAGCGACCAGGGATAACGGGAGGGAGGGAGGGCGGGGGTAAACAAGTGACTGCAGGAGGGAGGATGGGGGTAAACTAGTGGCAATGGACAGTGGGAGGGAGGGGGAGATTGGGGGTAAAGAAGTGACCATGGATAACAGGAGGGTGGGAGTGCGGGGGTAAACAGGTGACCACGGACCACAGGAGGGAGTGTGTGAGGCGGGGGTAAGCAAGTGACCACGGATAATGGGAGGGAAGGACCGCGGGGGTAAGCAGGTGACAACGGGAGGGAGGGTGGGGGTAAACAAGTGGCATTGGACAGTGAGAGGGAGGGGGAGATCGGGGGTAAACAAGTGACCACGGATAACGGGAGGGAGGGAGGGCGGGGGTAAGCAGGTGACAACAGGAGGGAGGGTGGGGGTAAACAAGTGGCAATGGACAGTGGAAGGGAGGGAGAGATCGGGGGTAAACAAGTGACCACAGACCTCGGGAGGGAGTGTGTGAGGCGGTGGTAAACAAGTGACCATGGATAACGGGAGGGAGGGAGGGCGGGGGTAAACAGAAGACAATGGGAGGGAGGGTGGGAGTAAATAAGTGGCAATGGACAGTGGGAGGGAGGGGGAGATCAGGGGTAAAGAAGTGACCACGGATAACGGGAGGGAGGGAGGGTGGGGGTAAACAAGTGACAACGTGAGGGAGCAGCAACCGCAGACTTCTCCTAATACTTTGATACTGCCAGTACGCACACATCATCTGACGATGCCCATCTTGCTTGGCATGCAGCACACCCTGCCATTGAGTTTGGCATTATTTTGTAAAGCGCCAGCTGGGCCGGTAGGTATACTGACACTTCAGGGCGCTTAATAAACGTACACATGGCTGTATCAAGTGTAGAGAAAGTGATATTCTGTCTTTGTTGGTTAGATGATGCACACGACCTGCAGCAGAAGTTAAAACCACATACAAATCTCACATAAGGCGACGTTATACCCAATGCGCTCCTAATGGGACCCAAAGACCTTCAACTCCCGCCCCTTCTCTTCCGGTCTCACTGATACTCTGTCACCGTGGCCCAGCCAAAACCAACACGGCCAGCGCACTACAACTGCGACCTGCACCCAGCCCTCCCTATCGAATATAGGATAAGGCTTTTGGGGTTGACAGAGCGTTGCAACTGACTCCACTACCTTTCCATGTCAATGGTTTCAGGAGTCCTGAAACCACTGACATGAGGGAGGGCAGGGGTAAACAAGTGACAACGGGAGTGAGTGTGGGGGTAAACAAGTGGCAATGGACAGTGGGAGGGAGGGGGAGATCGGGGGTAAAGAAGTGACCACTGATAGCCGGAGGGAGGGAGGGAGGATGGGGGTAAACAAGTGACAACGGGAGGGAGGGTGGGGTAAACAAGTGGCAACGGGAGGGAGGGTGAGGGTAAACAAGTGGCAATGCACATTGGGAGGGAGGGAGAGATTGGGGGTAAACAAGTGACCACGGATAACGGGAGGGAGGGAGGGCGGGGGTAAACAAGTGACAAAGGCAGGGAGGGTGGGGGTAAACAAGTGGCAATGGACAGTGGGAGGGAGGGGAGATCAGGCGTAAAGAAGTGACCAGGGATAACGGGAGGGAGGGAGGGAGGGAGGGCGAGGGTAAACAAGTGACAACGGGAGGGAGGGTGGGGGTAAACAAGAGGTAATGGACAGTGGGAGGGAGGGGAGATTGGGGTAAACAAGTGACCGCGGGGATCGGGAGGGAGGGCGGGGGTAAACAAGTGACAACGGGAGGGAGGGTGGGGGTAAAGAAGTGGCAATGAACAGTGGGAGGGATGGGGAGATTGGGGGTAAACAAGTGACCACGGACCACGAGAGGGTGTGTGTGAGGCGGGGGTAAACAAGTGACAACAGGAGGGAGGTTGGGGGTAAACAAGTGGCAATGGACAGTGGGAGGGAGGGGGAGATTGGGGGTAAACAAGTGACCACAGATAACGGGAGGGTGGGAGGGCGGGGGTAAACAGGTGACAACAGGAGGGAGGGTGGGGGTAAACAAGTGGCAATGGACAGTGGGAGGGAGGGGGAGATCGGGGGTAAACAAGTGACCAAGGATAACGGGAGGGAGGGAGAGCGGGGGTAAACAAGTGACAGCAGGAGAGAGCAGCAACCGCAGACTTCTCCTAATACTTTGATACTGCCAGTACGCACACATCTTCTTACGATGCCCCTCTTGCTTGGCACGCAGCACACCCTGCCATTGAGTATGGCATTATTTTGTAAAGCGCCAGCTGGGCCGGTAGGTATACTGACACTTCAGGGCGCTTAATAAACGTACACATGGCTAAATCAAGTGTAGAGAAAGTGATATTCTATTTTTGTTGGTTAGATAATGCACACGACCTGCAGCAGAAGTCAAAACCACAAACAAACCTCACATAAGGCGACGTTATACCCAATGCGCTCCTAATGGGACCCAAAGACCCTCAACTCCCGCCCCCTCTCTTCCGGTCTCACTGATACTCTGTTACTGTGGCCCAGCCAAAACCAACACGGCCAGTGCACTACAACCGCGACCTGCACCCAGCCCTCCCTATCGAATATACGATAAGGCTTTTGGGGTTGATAGAGCGTTGCAGCTGACTCCGCCACCTTTCCATGTCAATGGTTTCAGTAGTCCTGAAACCACTGACATGGAAAGGCGACGTAGAGATACCAGGCCTGCGGCGTACCTATTATTTGAGCCAGCAAAGAAAGCCCGCCCACTCATGAAGGTAGCGGTGCCAAGCAAAGCCACCACGCTGCAGTGCCCGCCCACTCACGTAAAAAAGAAGCCCCGGGGAGACTTGGCCCACCCGGGGGCTCTAAAAACGAAGCGCGGGAGACCGCGCTTCATTTGTTTTAAATTTTCAGACGGATTCGCGCACCGGCGTGACCCCGCCCTAAAATTTAAAAAAATGCTTTTTTTGGGCCTGGGGGTCCCTGTGGGACCCCCTGAGCAGGCCTGGGGAGTCAGGGTATTTTTACCCTGCCCCCTTTTCTTGTTTTTTTTATCTTTCTCTCACCTTTTCTTTCCCCCTCGGTCCAAGCACAAGATGGCTGCCAACACTTCCTGGTTTGAAGTGTTGGCAGCAAATTAGAGCCAAGCTCGTGCTCGTGGGTAAGGCTCCGCCCAGATATCGAAACTTTTTATTTTTTTAATTTCTCAGGAACTACTGAACGGATTTACACCATTTAACAAAAGGGACTCTGTCTGAACCAAGGGCTACCTTTTTTCCAAATTTGGTGTAATTCCGGTCAGCATTTTGGGCTGTAGCTTTGTCTAAGGTTTCCTATGGAAAATTACATGGGGAAAATGCGTTTTGGGACCCCCCTTTTTTCTCGGCCCCCGCTTGGCGAATCACCCCGAAACTTTCAAGACAGGAGCTGACCAGAGCGCCCCAATAGTTTTGAAATTTTTGCGAAGATTCGTCAACCGGCGCAAAAGTTATTGGGAAAACAAAAAACGCTTTTCCTATGGAAACTAGGTCCTAACTATAACTACCTACTGTCGACCGCCAGTAGGTAATATATATATATATATATATATGAAACAAAGAGTTACCCACGTGGCCGGCACTCACAGGCAGATAGGATAAAGGCTCTTGTCAGGCTAGCAATGTTCAGCGTCGCCCCCTCTTGTGCGCTGATCCGACGCGTTTCGGGAACCATCCCTTCCTCATGGATCATCAAAGAGACAATGCGGCAGGCAATAGGGCTACACAAGGTCCAACTTTTATTTCATTAAATTTATACAAACAGGAAGTCTGTCTCAAGTGAGCCAAAAAAGCATTATGGGACAAGTAGTCCATTGAGGTAAGTAACTCCCAAGTGGGATGCCTGCCACAGAGCAACTTGAAGCAAAAAGTTCTTTAAAAAGAAGGAGCGTGAGCACTGCTGAAGCCGTTGACAAGGCAGCCTCCAGGCCACCCGTACCACTACCCTGTCAAGTGAAACAGGAGCGGTTCCGCAAGGATCTCGCAGCGGTGCCATGCCGTGGCCGGGTGAGAGCCACACATTTCTGAAACAAAGAGTTACCCACGTGGCCGGCACTCACAGGCAGATAGGATAAAGGCTCTTGTCAGGCTAGCAATGTTCAGCGTCGCCCCCTCTTGTGCGCTGATCCGACGCGTTTCGGGAACCATCCCTTCCTCATGGATCATCAAAGAGACAATGCGGCAGGCAATAGGGCTACACAAAGTCCAACTTTTATTTCATTAAATTTATACAAACAGGAAGTCTGTCTCAAGTGAGCCAAAAAAACATTATGGGACAAGTAGTCCATTGAGGTAAGTAACTCCCAAGTGGGATGCCTGCCACAGAGCAACTTGAAGCAAAAAGTTCTTTAAAAAGAAGGAGCGTGAGCACTGCTGAAGCCGTTGACAAGGCAGCCTCCAGGCCACCCGTACCACTACCCTGTCAAGTGAAACAGGAGCGGTTCCGCAAGGATCTCGCAGCGGTGCCATGCCGTGGCCGGGTGAGAGCCACACATTTCTGAAACAAAAAGTTACCCACGTGGCCGGCACTCACAGGCAGATAGGATAAAGGCTCTTGTCAGGCTAGCAATGTTCAGCGTCGCCCCTCTTGTGCGCTGATCCGACGCGTTTCGGGAACCATCCCTTCCTCATGGATCATCAAAGAGACAATGCGGCAGGCAATAGGGCTACACAAAGTCCAACTTTTATTTCATTAAATTTATACAAACAGGAAGTCTGTCTCAAGTGAGCCAAAAAGCATTATGGGACAAGTAGTCCATTGAGGTAAGTAACTCCCAAGTGGGATGCCTGCCACAGAGCAACTTGAAGCAAAAAGTTCTTTAAAAAGAAGGAGCGTGAGCACTGCTGAAGCCGTTGACAAGGCAGCCTCCAGGCCACCCGTACCACTACCCTGTCAAGTGAAACAGGAGCGGTTCCGCAAGGATCTCGCAGCGGTGCCATGCCGTGGCCGGGTGAGAGCCACACATTTCTGAAACAAAGAGTTACCCACGTGGCCGGCACTCACAGGCAGATAGGATAAAGGCTCTTGTCAGGCTAGCAATGTTCAGCGTCGCCCTCTCTTGTGCGCTGATCCGACGCGTTTCGGGAACCATCCCTTCCTCATGGATCATCAAAGAGACAATGCGGCAGGCAATAGGGCTACACAAAGTCCAACTTTTATTTCATTAAATTTATACAAACAGGAAGTCTGTCTCAAGTGAGCCAAAAAGCATTATGGGACAAGTAGTCCATTGAGGTAAGTAACTCCCAAGTGGGATGCCTGCCACAGAGCAACTTGAAGCAAAAAGTTCTTTAAAAAGAAGGAGCGTGAGCACTGCTGAAGCCGTTGACAAGGCAGCCTCCAGGCCACCCGTACCACTACCCTGTCAAGTGAAACAGGAGCGGTTCCGCAAGGATCTCGCAGCGGTGCCATGCCGTGGCCGGGTGAGAGCCACACATTTCTGAAACAAAGAGTTACCCACGTGGCCGGCACTCACAGGCAGATAGGATAAAGGCTCTTGTCAGGCTAGCAATGTTTAGCGTCGCCCCTCTTGTGCGCTGATCCGACGCGTTTCGGGAACCATCCCTTCCTCATGGATCATCAAAGAGACAATGCGGCAGGCAATAGGGCTACACAAGGTCCAACTTTTATTTCATTAAATTTATACAAACAGGAAGTCTGTCTCAAGTGAGCCAAAAAGCATTATGGGACAAGTAGTCCATTGAGGTAAGTAACTCCCAAGTGGGATGCCTGCCACAGAGCAACTTGAAGCAAAAGTTCTTTAAAAAGAAGGAGCGTGAGCACTGCTGAAGCCGTTGACAAGGCAGCCTCCAGGCCACTCGTACCACTACCCTGTCAAGTGAAACAGGAGCGGTTCCGCAAGGATCTCGCAGCGGTGCCATGCCGTGGCCGGGTGAGAGCCACACATTTCTGAAACAAAGAGTTACCCACGTGGCCGGCACTCACAGGCAGATAGGATAAAGGCTCTTGTCAGGCTAGCAATGTTCAGCGTCGCCCCTCTTGTGCGCTGATCCGATGCGTTTCGGGAACCATCCCTTCCTCATGGATCATCAAAGAGACAATGCGGCAGGCAATAGGGCTACACAAAGTCCAACTTTTATTTCATTAAATTTATACAAACAGGAAGTCTGTCTCAAGTGAGCCAAAAAGCATTATGGGACAAGTAGTCCATTGAGGTAAGTAACTCCCAAGTGGGATGCCTCCCACAGAGCAACTTGAAGCAAAAAGTTCTTTAAAAAGAAGGAGCGTGAGCACTGCTGAAGCCGTTGACAAGGCAGCCTCCAGGCCACCCGTACCACTACCCTGTCAAGTGAAACAGGAGCGGTTCCGCAAGGATCTCGCAGCGGTGCCATGCCGTGGCCGGGTGAGAGCCACACATTTCTGAAACAAAGAGTTACCCACGTGGCCGGCACTCATATATATATTACCTACTGGCGGTCGACAGTAGGTAGTTATAGTTATATATAACTATATATATATATATATATATATATATACACACAAAATAAACAAACCACCACTTCATTTAATAACTGTAGGAAGTGAAGGTCAGGTCTAGAATTTGTAAATTTGTGTTTTTGAAAATAGGTATTAAAAAGTGTTTAGTATAGTAAACAATTCATAAAATTAGCAGAAGAAAAAAAGTGTAATAAAGACTGTAGTCACATAATCACATGGACAGATATACATTCTAGATTTGTCATTGAAATACCCTAAGGGGAAACAGAGCATGTGAATCACAGAATCACCTCTAAAACGAAACAATAAGGACCTTTCCCATTGGCTAGGTCCAACAGACAAGTATTGCTCCTAACCAATACATGTTTTAAGGAAAGCATAGGTCGTAATGGTAACTTCACATAATTCATTTGTTTCTCTGGTTACATGCCATCTTTCCATAAATAAATGTTTGACAAGCGTTTTATCAGCTGCAGCAACAGTAGCTAGAAAATCAGAAAGAGAAGCCCACCCTAGTGCAGTGAAGTTGTGCTGTACATGAGCAAGCCAAGTTATCTTGTGCCCCTTCTCACAGGAAAGATAATCTTTTTATTAATATAATGATTTAGGGATGCTTCTGGGTATAACCAGATAGAGATCTACAGAGAAATCAGTCCCCATTTTGCTTAATCTTCTAAATAAGGGAGCCCTACTTCCTCATGGCAAATTAAAAGGGGAATTTAGGTAGGAGCAGCAAGGAGGAGACTGCAGAAGCTATTCTCCTTCTGTAAAGCAGAGAGATTCTGATGACCCCACATTCCTGAGCCTTATAAAGCTGTGGGGAGGCCTTTGGACTTGTAGATATCTGACATTGATGTTAATGATTTGTCCCCTACCAGTCATGGGAGATTGAAAAGAGTGCCTATAGACTGACTGAGCTTCAGGCAATGATTCTGAACATTAATTGCCCAACTACCAGAAGAGCCAAAGTGAACCACTGAATATGGAAAACTATTGAATCTATTTTTCCCGGCTGCTCGAGTGTTATATTTATTTGATTAGAACCACATGCTGTTATGTGTGATTTACTAAAATTAGTTGCCAGATCTAGGTCAGCCGTAAACTGTATTAAAGTATTAACAAGACAACGCAAGGCCCTAGGTGTGTGGGCAAATTAACACGGCATCATCAGCATATAAAAGAGCATGAATTGCTATATAATTTATCCTGGGAACATCAGAACATGCTTTGGCTAGGACAGAATTCAGATTGTTACTATATAATAAAAACAAATAAGTGGGCAAGAACACATTCCTGCAGTACCCCCTTAACAAAGAAAAAGACTCTGATAACTACCCCCTGGTTCCAAATATGACCATCGCTAAAAGATTCTTATGGAGAACAAATACAAAGTGTACTGGAGCATGTTCCAAATCCACTTCTAACAAATACAACCATAGTTTAGTGCAGTTTAAATTGTCAAAGGCTGAAGAGAGATCCACAAACAGGAGGTACAATGGGTTTCACCTGGCTATGGTGTTTTCTTCCAATAATAAGGTTTACATTTAGGCACTGCTCTTATATATCTATCTTCTCTTTGAAGCCATATTGCCAAAAGTTGATAATAAAATTGCTCCTTGCCCAATTCCACTCCTTATTATGTACTATGCTACCAATCATTTTAACTGATGTATCAATAAGCGATATAGGCTGGTAGCATTTTGGCTCAGAACAATTGCCCTTATTCAATATGGGTACAACAATAGATGTAGAGCAGGAGAAAGCATTAGTCAAAAAAGGTGCCCACAGTTCTATGTTGCATTTTAACAAATCTATTGCATCCCATCAATTCCAGGGGGCTTGCCAGCAAGGCTCTCGTGTACAGCATTGGACATTTCAGCAAGCTCAAAATTTTGTTTTTTGGTCAAGCCCAAGCAATTTAAAAGGACAGTTGGCAAGCTACAATCAGTTAGTGTGTGTGATAAATAGCCTGAAGGTGACCCACCACCTGGGCACTAGTAATGTTAGAACTCATCATAGTGTCTGGGTTGGAACCTGACTTAATTTTGTTGACTAAAGACCAAAAAGCCTATCTCTTATTTGCCGCTGGGGTCAATAGATCCCAATTATTATCAATAATATCTACATTCCTCCTTTTATTTGCTTGTTTATAAAGAGAGCAAAAGGTAGCAACCTCCACAATAGCAGAATGCATTTGCCTGGTTGTGTGAGAACATGCTGCATCAAACCATTGAGGGATATGCTTAAAGTTAGGCATAGGCTTTAAAAGGCTAGAAAAAATGCTGCTTTATACACACACTAATGCAGTTTCAATATTTAAATTTTCCTTCCCTTCAGTCTTAAACAAGTTACAAATAAATCACAATTATTTCTGATTCATTCAGCAAGGAAGAGTCTATGATTAGGGAGATTCCAAGCTACTCTTGAGCCATTATGTTTAGGTTTAAGACAGGCAATAATATAGTTTGAAAGGTTGATAATAGGCAGTGGGAGAGAAAATTGAGCTACTAAGGTATAATGGTCACCAAAATGAAGATCCATAATTTCCCCATAAAGAAAATACAAAAGTTTGGACTCCTCGCAACCTTGAAGTAACCTCTTCATGCTGAAATATGACCATCCTTGACGACCACCAAAATGATGCTCCAGCAAGACCTGCTCATAAAACCGACAGTGACAGCCTGCATCAACTGTCAATGCAAATCTCCAGTGATGACCATCTCTTCGCGCTACAGCAGTGACCGCCCATGACACCCAACTTCCTCCTTGCACTTACAATGACCTCTTTGCAGCTCCTGCCAACGGGAATGGCACTCTTCGTGTGGACTTGAAAAGGTAACTCTCCAGCGGTATGAACCTGGTCTCAGTATCCGACCAGCATAGTGGTCGGTTCAGTGCGACCAGATAACCACAAGAGGAACTTTGTGGTTTTTGGTGCCATTTTCACTTAAATCTTTAAAAAAATTATAACTCTGGTGCTACGGATTGAATTTTTGTTGTTTTGGTATCATTTTATTTAATAAGTTTTACTATATTTTTCTAAATTGGTTTTGCATTTTTCTTGTGTTGTGTTTTCACTTTATTTCTTTTTGAGTGCTGCATAAATACTTTACAAATTGCCTCTAAGTTAATCCTGAATGCTTTTGAGCCAAGCTACTAGAGGGTTAATCACAGGTTTATTTAGTGACTCTTGTGGTTCATCCTGAAAAGTATTGTTTATTATTTGAGTGGAGCGTCCCCTCCTCAACTAATAACCCAGTTTCTTACACTTTGTCTGTGCAACCATCAGTGTCTCTTTTAAATACCACTGCTTTACATCAAGACGTCACTGCAGTAGTTTGCATACTTCAGTATCCAAGCAATGCTCTTAACTTGCCAACACATCACACCCTGTTAAAAATGAGAACTAAGCTCTGCACGCAAACCCAAAGCCAACATGAAACCACAGTTTTTTTCAGGGCCTTCTACTCCACTGAATTTTTGCTAGATCAGCATAAGTCTCTCATAATATGCATGCACTGTCTCCTTTTGTTCTGGTGTAGCTTTCATCATCTTCACCCAGTTCACCTATTTCACTGGAACCTTTTGATTTAAATACACAATCACTTATTTGTACATATCCATGAACAAAGCAGCTGGAGTATTATGAAGAAGCACCCTCAAAAGCTCTTCTGTTGGCTAATCTACAGCCGCTTAAAATTCTGCTCACATATCTTTTGAAATCACAACTTCAAATAATCCAAAGCTCTTTTAAGATTGTTACTGATCTATCAACTTCCATATACCACCTTTTAAGGTTGTTCTCTAAGTTTTAAAAAGTTGCACATAATCACCGCCAGGCACTTCTCGCATTGTATATCCAACCACCACTACTCCCATTTCAGCCTCACTCGTACTCGCTTTTTCTTTTTTCTCTGCTTCAGCCTTTTTCTTTTTTGCCCCACCACCTCCTTTCTTGTTCAATTTTTCTCTAAAGCATTTGAAATTTGTCCATAGTTTGATACTATTTATTAGTTCTCTAATATGCACACTTATAGAAATCAAACCCATTTCAATCACATCTGCATCATCCAGATCAATCTGTAGATTCTGTGCCATTATTTTCTAGTGAATAGATTAACATAATATATTTCTGCCAATTCACCTAATCTGGCATGTGCATCACATGCACATCTAGCCGCTTCCTTACTAAGGAATCTCAATTCATCTATATTGTATGAAATCAATGTCTCTATGATGATTATTCCCTGCAATATTTCTCAACTTTTGGCTTTCAATCTGAGAATATCCATTTTTCTTCTTTCTGGCTCAAATGGTTGAGTTACAGATGCAATAGTAACTGTCTCAGGATCAACCATATCAACAGGCGTCCTAGCATGAGTTGTAATAAATCTTCTCAGGTGGAGCATTGCAAATGTACTTAAACTTGGCTTCCCTACTCCCATATTTTGAGGTGGTCTGGGTGTTTGAACGTCATATGGAGGAGGTCTGGTTTCTAGTAAATCATCTAAGAAATTATCTTCCTCCTCTGAATTATTTTCTTTACTTTTCCTCTCTTCATCATCTTCATTTTCATCATTTTTATCGATAATTTTCTTTTTATCGGGCTCATTAACCATTGGGGAAACACACCCACACTCAGCATTGTGTCCACTCTCCATGCTCTTTTGTGCACGCCCCATCTCAAATCAAGAAAATAACTCACAGCATTTTTAACCTGACTCCAGTCTTTTATGATTTGTGTCTATTGCTACATGATCCTTTTCATTCAGTGCCTCAAACTGTACAGGTCTAGGCTATGGCTTTCTCTCAAGCATTTTTTGTTTCAAATGTTCATGCTTTCTCACATTGAACGTACCTTCTAAAGGAAATTTCTTGTTCTTATAGTTGTTTTCCATTCTTTTAACCATAGGCACTTATGGAAACCCGAATTCAACATTATTTGATGGGTAGGAAAATCTTTTGAGGACACATTTCTCTCCCTCAATCTCAGGAACTTTAGACTTTTTGAGTGTACCACCTATTTCCACTCAACCTGATCTAAAAAAGCACTCATAAATAAACAAACAACAGCTAATCAATCATTGCACGGCTATAGCAAACGTCAACCAATCGCAGCATGATTAAAATAGCAACTAACCAATGACAGCACAATTTGCTATGATGTCTTACCAATTCCAGCATGGCTTCTCAGTAACAGACAATTGCTGCACGAATCTCTGAAACCATGGTAACAAGTCAATCATAGCAGGATTCACTACAACACAATGCTTTGCAGCCCGCTAACAAAAATATACAAACAAAACAAACACTTGTCTGTTTTATCTAAAAAAGGAAAGAAAGAAAGAAAGGAAAACCAAATTCACTTGCAGAGAAAACAATGCCTCTCAGCACTATCAATCACGCTAAGGCAGGTTTTTGACCAGCGATAGCTTATCCTGATCATCGCATCTATTTCCGTACAGAAATAAATAAACAATCACAAATCCAAATTGGAACACATTATACTAGAGATTAGTAATCAGGTAGAAGTCCCTATTTTTATTTTGTAGGAGAGGCTCATGATGCACACTTTTTTGCAGACAAGTTCACCAAATATATATTTCGAGATCTTAGATTTTGACGAATCTGTTTACCAAATCAACATAACCCCTAACATAGAAGAAAAATCACAGTTCAATATTTTCAACACATTTGACAATAATACTACAGTAAATAAGCCTCCTAACGTCCCACAAATCAGAAGCACATAACCAAAGTGTTCACATGCAATACATTTCATTCTGAATGATAACTAACTACAAGTCCCATACTTATACAAAGCCAAACTCAACAACAATACATACAGCCCTATTGATACTCACTCTTCTTTGCTCGAGATCAGCTCAGGAATACTGTAGCACTGCTGGTAGAAACTGGGTTTCTGGTTGGCAGAGGTATGCGCCCTGCCCAAGCAGGAATTACAATCCTAGTCAGGGTAAGTCACAAACAACCCTAAATTATCCTGTACTCACCCTCTTGTAGCCTGGCACAGAGCAGTCAGGCTTAACTTAAGAAGAAATGTGTAAAGTATTTTTTAAACACTTCAAACAGTAGCACAGTTAAAACACCACAAAAAGACTCCACGCTAGTATAGAAAAATAGATAATAATTTTATAAATAAAACAAGACCAACAGAACAAAATTCCAACAAGTAGGATTCAAGATTTGACTTTTCATAGATTAAATGTAAAATAGCACTTAGAAACAATAAGCACTTAAATGGGATATCTGGTCATGTTGTACCAGGGTAAAGTCAAACGTTCAGACAAAACACAATGGAGCGCAGGTCGGATACAGGGACCCAGTAAGGCCTGCTGAACAACAGTACCTCGATCTGGGCTTGCGTTGATGTCGAAGAATATGCGAGGTACAGCCGAAGCGATGCGTCAGTGTCGAGCAATGCAATGAGCGAAATGTGACAAGATTCTCCACGTAATGGTGGCGATGCATCGGTTCTGAGTGCAAGGCACTGGCTCCGAAGGCGATTGGCGCATACTGCTGCGGCAGCAGGTGATGCATTGAATCCGAAGGCTGTGCGCTGGTTCTGAGTGCTATGCACTGGCTCCGTTCCATTCTTTGACAAGGATGCGCCGGTTCTGACCCATGAAAAGGTGAAGATTTGCCAGTTCCAATAAGGATGCGCAGGTTCTGGTTGTACCAGCACTTCATACCTGCTTAGAAGGGTCCAGGACTGGGTTGGCACCACTTAGCAGGGCAAAAAGGGCAGCAACCAAAGTCCAGGTGTTGTAGCAGGATGAGTTGAAGTCCTTGATTTCCCTGAGACTTTGAAAAAGAGGAAGGTCAGCAAGCCCTTGGAGTCACTCTGGCTTCAAGTGATGCTGGTCCAACCCAGGCAGGAGAACAGCAGGCAGCAGGGCAGTTCAGCAAGGCAAGAGTCCAGCAAAGCAGAAGTCTGGCATAGTGGCAGTCCTTTCAGAAGCACAGCAGTCCTTCTTCCTTGCAGAATTTTCACAGGTCTAGAACTGTACTTAAGTCATGGTGTCAGAGGTCCAGAACATATTCCCAGTTGAGCCATTGAAGTGGGGGAGACGTCAAAGAAAGCTTTGAAGTGCACAGAGGTCCTCTCTTCCTGCCCTAGCTCCAGACTCACTACAGGGCGGTATGCAGCTCTTTGTGTTTTGTAAGTGTGAGGTTGTTCCCAGCTCCTCACTCCTTTCTCTAAGGAAGTTCCATCAAGACATACCTAAGTTCCTTTTGTGTGTGGCAGTCTAGAGGGAATACACAAAGCCCAGCTGTCAACTAACCCAGACTGAACAGAGACAGGCAGCAGGCCATAAATGGCTAAAGTAAGTAAATGCCAACCTTCTCAAATTGGTGATTTTAAGTTGTGAATCCAGTGACACCAAACTCGAAAAGTCTATCTCTTCACAGTTGGGAGTTACACTTAAAAGATGTAATAAGGTAATCCCAATGTTATCCCATGGGAGAGAAGGGCATTGCAGTAGTAAAAAATAGAATTGGGAGTTTGTCACTACCAAGACATGTAAAACTTAAAAGAGCAAGTCCTGCCTTTTAAACAAATTGCATCCTGGCCTGTGGGTTAGACAGGGCCTGCCTTAGGGGTGACTGGTATGTATAAAAATGGAAGGTGTAGACCTGTCAAGAGGGTTACCTTGCCAGGTCGAAGCGGCAGTGTAAAACTGCAATACATGCTCTGCAGTGGCAGGCTTGAGCCATGGTGAGAGCGCTACATAAGTAGGTGGCACAATGAGTGCTGCAGCCCTTATAATAGCATTTAATAAACAGTCCCTGGGAACATGTGGTTCACTTTACTAGGGACTTATAAGTAAATTAAATATGCCAATTGGGGTTAAACCAATGTTACCATGTTTAGGGGAGAGAGCACCAGCTCTTTAGCACTGGTCAGCAGTTGTAAAGTGTGGAGAGTCCTAAAACCAGCAACAATAAGGTCAGAAAATAGATGGAGGCAGGCAAAAAGTTGTGGGAAGACCACATTAAGCCTGTCAGGTCTAACAACTGCAAATAAATGCATTTGACAAAAGCAGACAAAGTCCTGAATTTGGAATATTTGGGGTATCTAATGTTTAAGGTGCTCATTTTTAGTGTGTAGTTTATTTTTGGGTAAACATATGAAGGGGTGGCCCAGTGTCCCTAGAAACCCGGTAAGTACATGTTAACAAAAACAATGGTTCCCTTGGGGGGAAACTTGAGCCTGCGCTTCCTAGGCAAAAGAGGTAAACGTTATAAGACTGATTTGGAATAGACTATCAATTTAATGGATACCCATGTATCCTGCTATGCACAATCCTGTGCAGATTTTGGATATATACAATGTATATAACACAGTTACTCAAATTCTTCACAAAACGTTATGAATCATAAGATGTTGGTGCTCTTGGTGTACGGCGCAGTGTAGTGGCTAGTGAGAAAAACTGTGAGCAAGTGGTGAGCTGTGAAACAAAGAACATATACAGTTGACTTATAGTTGCACAAATTCAAAAATGATGAAGTCCTGTGCTCAGGGCCCCATAAATGGCTCTTTATATTATAAAGTCAACAGAACAACACGTTGAAGTTTCAAACCCAAAAATTCAACTTAAAGCGTAGATAGCTATCATCACTGACGCTGCGATCATCCTTGACGCTGCTATTGTTTGAGAGCGCATTTTTGAAGCACCACATCACGGAGGCTGATTGGTATTGTGAAACTGATGGACTCAGAACAACCATTACTTACATCAATCTTATGACCACGAGTACCTCTTTTGACTAGGAAGCACAGGCTCAAGCTTCCCCCGAGGTAACCATTGTTTCTGTTAACATAGTATATTTTTTGGGCTGACCACATTCTCCATCAAAACTGTTGATGCAATCCTGCCAGGTAAAGCGCCTACGCAGGATCGGCAATAGTGTTAAACCTCAAGCATGTGTGAAGGAATATGTCCTTATGCGGCACCCAAAGGCAATTCAATAATTAGCATTTCATGGAAATAAATCCTTATGAGTCACAAGTAAAGGAAAAACCTTCAAGGTTTATTAAAATAGTTCAGATGCAATACATAAAGCAAAAATAGAAATGCATTCAAATGCATAGTAAATCAGTATAGGGGATTAGCATAAGGATCAGTCGAATGCAGCAATAAACTACATGAAGTCAATGCAAAAATAATCTAAGTCCAAAGCATATGACGCACTGACAAGGGGTCTGCCTCTAAAGTCGGGAAGTCACAAGACTGGCTCACTTCCAGAAATGTATCATTTTATATCCTATTTTACAATGGAAGTCAATGGAAATCACAAAGTCAGCACAGGGTGAACAATTCATTGACACATCACAATATAGAATTATACTATTTCACATAGTGACACCATTCTAGCACTAGTCTCTAACTTGAATATGAGTATGCCCTATTCTACTAATGTCATTTGATGTGGCAGTACAAATGTGCTACAAAACAATGGAAGCTACAAAAGTGACTATCTACTGGCAGGAAAAGCCTTGAATGTTGCATATGTTTCTGCCGTGAATCTTCAAGAACAGCATGTCAATATGAAACATTACAAGTGCACATTTTGATTATGTGTGGTGTCAGAATAAGAAATAAATGGAAACATAATGGCTGTAACAGTAACCAAGATTGACTCGAGGCCTAGTTTGGGCCTAGCCCTGTTAAGCATAGGAAAATAGGTTTTGCAACGTGCAGTGTTTTTGCTTTAGTGTAGAATTATATATAATATTAAGTGCACAATTTTATTAAATTTAAATCAGCTTTCCCAATAGTATGGGCAGGAATCACCCACCCAGACAACTTTTGTGCGCACTCTTTTCTAATAGTACTTTGATAACGGTAAAACAAAACAGGTCATGCTAAGCAAGTGAATATATGGTAAGCACAGCTAGACTTTACCTAGAATTTTCAATTCACCAGGTCCAGTGCTGGACTACGCTCCACCCTAGTTCCCATGAAACAACATCTTCCTTACCTCTGACGCCAAGGGTCACCATATGGAGTCCGGTGCAACACTCTCCTGTCTTTTCTTTGAAAAGTAGTTTTTCCACTTGACGATGCACCATCTGTTAAAATAAACCCAACATGTTTGATGACCTAAAAGTCTAACACACGTTTAAAACAACAAGAGCAAAAGGCAGAGCATTTTCAACCGATCAGAGTTCTTTCTCATAATGCCAGTTGGAGCATGCAATGTTTAAATGAATGCAATATTCAACAGTTCTTATTCATTTTTCTCTCACTACAAGCCTATGGAGCATAAACACGTGACAGAAACAATTACTTCAATGATACTATCTAATGAGCAGGAGGAAGGACCTTCTCATGGAGAGAAAGTGAGAAGACCTTGAACTGAAGATAAAGATGTATAAACAAACTATTGAAGTAATTATTTTTCCAAACTCAACATCAATATGGAGTCTACACTTCACCACGAGATGCAAAAAATGTGATCAACTCTGCCTTGCAACTGAATTGATCTCCAATGCTTTGTTGGCTTGCCTCCTGTTGCTTGAGACTCATGGCAAGAGCAGGGGGATGACAAAGTCTCTCCCCCTGCTCCTGTGCCTGGTTCACTGGAAGTGGACCCAGACACTTGCACCAGATAAATTGATGCACCTCCAGTCTGCATGTATCAGAACTGGTGTATTGACCCTGTTGCAGGAGTAGAATCGGTGCATCACATCAGAAACCACCACTTCGGAACTAACGTATCCCCTGCACTGCATGGAGAAGATTGACAAATCACCACTCTACCATGGTTTAAACCGGCACATTGTGTTTGGAACCACCATGTTCAGAACTGGCACTTTGCTCAACTGGCCCTACACATTGCCGCCACTGTGTGAAGAAAATCGCTGCATCACCTCGAATGTGGTCCTGACATCGACGCATCGCTCGTCTGCACCCGGCATCTCGCTGTGCGATCAGGACCTAGGTAGTCTGTTCTCTGGGCTTACGTAACTCTTGTCACCGGCCTGTACTCCATCACGCTCAGCATGAACTGCTGACTTTTACCCAGCCCGACCAAAAAACCCTTTAGGTGCTTATTGCTTCTTAGCGCTAGAACTCTTTTTATTCTTTAAAAATTAATATCTCAACTTCTACTTATTGGATTTTTGCCGCTTTAAAATAGTGTGTTGTCTATTTTTCTAAACCAGTGTGGAGTCTTTTTGGGGCGTTTTCATTGTGTTACTGTGTGTGTTGTACAAATACTTTACACATTGCCTCTTTAGATAAGCCTGACTGCTCGGTGTCAAGCTACCAGAGAGTAAGTATCTTTTAGTGTGTATCTGACTTACCCTGACTAGAGAGGTGGTCCCTATTTGAACAGAGTGCATACTTCTGTCAACTAGAGACCCCATTTCTAACAACAGGTCTATTATTTGTCAGAATGAGTGAGGAACGCCTAAAAAAAAAAATACAATACGACAGCAGATAAAATATACTAGTGCTTTCTGTTCTGGTTATTCGTGCTTTCCAATAGGATATGGAAAAAACATGGCCTCGATCATTTTGTTTGCTTTCATTGTAAGGTTATCAAAGCAATGCACAAATCACATTTTTAGTAAGGGTATGAAGAGGAAGGATTACTAACAAAAAACAGAAAGCACCGGTAGATAAAGACGCAAAGCTATGGTAGGTGGCCTAGGGGACTAAAGGCTGGAGCTGCAGAACCACCCTCTCCAGCGGCCCATCTACAGCCACTAGAGCATTTTTTGTTGAGGCTGCCCATTAAACAGTGCTGGTGCTGTGTCATTCAAAACAGTGACTGATGACCCATAATGCAAGGCCATCATGGTCGTATACTCAGTATGTTTTCATTCTACATATTTTTGAGTATATCAGGGCTATTCCGGTGATTCAGGAGTTAGTGACAGAAAAATCTTTGTGAATCTGGCCCAAACTGTGTATGAAGAAATGTTCATTGTGTGTTGCGAGTGTGTGAGTATGCTGGTGTGTTCCGTGTACTTTGATACATTTGTGACGTTTAGACTGAGCGCTAAGGTGACTGCTCACCTAATAGTGTATGTCTGTGGACCCTGGTGGGAACAGTGGCATATATATAAATGTATATCTGAGGCGGCTCTTACTGCATATGTGTGCATGGGTGTGCGATATGTGAATACCTGTATGGACGTTATGTGTATGTGGATGCAGCATGTAAAAGAAAAATAAAACGATTGGCTTTGTTTCTGCTTGCTTTTTAAATTGCAGTTCTACCTTTATCAGCTTGAAACCTTAGACCCTTGACACAGAATGTTGTATGTCACATTTCATTTATTTGAGAGCTGGCATTCTGAAGTCTGTTTTGTGAAAGGCAACAGCATTGGTAAACATATTATACACTGAAAATTCAGCTTACAGAGTGTATTTTCTAATGTATTTACCCTAAGTAATAAGGCTTCTGTGACAATAAGAGATGCTGTGTAGATGTAAACATGTTCAACAATCAATCATTATTTAATGAACCATAATAGATGGCATCTCAGACTCCCACTTAATGCTTGGGTCTTGTGAGTTAATGAAGTAACAATTGTCTGTTGAATGCGAATTAGCATTTCTCTGGCCATGTGTTGCTATTTAATTGACTTTAATTTGCACACTATTAAATGCAATTCCTAGATGTCTTAAGAGGCATCCCCATTAATATGATACTAGCCTTTCTGAAAAGAAATCCATTTTATCTTCAGTGAGTTCTAGAGAAGGGCCCCTCGGGCTAATGCTCAGCATGACCCAAGAGATAGCTAATTCCAGTAAACAAGGGATGCTTTGCAGTTAAAGAGCACAGTTCGGTAATTCTTCAAAGTCGTGTGTATATATGAAAAGACCTTGTAAAAAGGAATGAAAACATGAAATTCAATTCGACGGTACCTTATAATCAATAAGGCCCTCTAGCAGGTTCAGGACCGGCTCCTATCTAGTGGCCAATTACTGGAGATTAGGAAGAAGCATCTCAGCACCGCACATGTGCAGTGGTTTAATAAAAGTTACAAAAACGTACTAGTCTTAGGCGTTGCAAGATAACTTTAACTGCATGTGTTGGGTCCTATTAACACAAATTGTTGTGTGGTATGCGTAGTTTCAGACTACTCCATAGTTTATGACCGGCTAACTTACCATGCCTATGTTACATAGGTGTACGTGTGTGAGGGGTACGCCCTGCTAAGTTTTCGATTTTAGCTTTTCAAGGAAATTTAAAATTGCGGCTACAGAAAAGAAATCACTGGTGGCCCAAGCTGATGATATGGTCAGTGATAGTGAAAGTGTGGGTCATTGCCATAAAAAGATTTAATTGTGACAGCAAGGGTTTTAAATTAGAATAATTGAATGGAAACTCAAGCCCTTTCACAGGAGTATAATGCTGTTTGACATGCTTCTTGGAAGCAAAACGTTCAACAAGACTTTGAACAAACATTGTGTAATGGGATTAGTTGGAACTTAATGAATGAATGAATGAATGAATGATGGAGTTTATCAAGCACACACCTACACCACATAGTGTCACAGCAATGGACCGGTAGGGCATATTCAGAGCAGACCACCCCAGCATAAAGTTAAAAAAAAAAGTTTTCAGTGCCTTCCTAAAGCATGATTCCTGAGAAGTGGACATAGTGAGAGGGAAAGTTGATTCCACTCTTTATTTGCGAGAACTGAGAAAGAGTGACTTCCACTCCTTGCCCTACGGCATCTCGGCACTGTAACCTGTAAGGCAGAAGCAGATCAAATAGTTTGAGATGGATGGCAGTGCCAAGTCCTATAGATTAAGTACTTCAACCCCACTTATAGAAGACCCAATGTGTGAGCAAGAGAGCCTTAAAAAGAATCCTTTTCTTAAAAGGGAGCCAGTGTAAGTCGCTTAGCTAACGGGAGGCAGTTTCCCACTTGGGAATACCAAGAATGAGGCACCCAGCGGCATTCTGTACTATCTGAAGTTTATTCTAATCCAGCTGTCTGGAATGCCTAGACACAAGATGTTAACATAGTCCATTCTGGAAATTTTCAGAGCATGGATAACCCTCCCAATGGCTGCCTTCTTCATAAGATCAAGGAATTTCCTGATTGAACAAACGTAAGCATTGTATATCTAAAACTCATAACAAATTTAACTACTTCGTCCAGACAGGATATTCAACTTTTTGTGAGAGAAGTGTGCACCATAAGCATGCCATTTTGAGTTCGCAAAAACCTTTCATTGGATTTGGATTTCGAAACACTCAGGTTGATGTTGTCACTGTTGAGAACCTCATATTGTTAATGCAACTCATTTGTCCCATTCCAAATCAACATCGAATGGCCAAATGTACGAGTAATATCCCTCCAAATGGATTTTACTATTGAATATCTACAACAATAATGTGGCACACTAATATCAAGGACATAACATTGAGGAAAAAATATTGAAAGGAAAATGCATATAAGGAAGTATAGATTTACTATTCCTAACTCCATATCTACGTACCTTGAAGATATATGTACCACATAGGTACATGTATGTAGAGTTAGGTATAGAACATCTAGACTTAACTATCAAGATTGTAGTTTCGATATTCTGTCCTCGATATTCTGTCCAAATCGAATTGTTGTTTCAATATTTAAGGGGCATACTTTCTGAATGCAGATATCGTTATATATGTTTCTCCCACTATTTCATGTTGAAAATGTCTGCAAGGAGGACTTATTTTGCTCCCATTGCAGATCCTCTGGTTTGCCTAAAACTTGCTATTTATCTATATATTGCTATTTAAACAATTTCCAGTCCATTTAAAGATCGTTTTTAGTGCTAAGATGATATTGTAATGCTTCCAGCTGAAAATGATGAGGATGGCGGAATAAAAAATCTTTTCATATGCATTGTAACAAAAAAATAATTAGTGTTGTGTGGGCCTATTCTAATCTCATGAGCATTACTGTGTTGTCATTACATATCCTGGAAACTGTGCACATGTTTTTAACATTTGTCTGCAATTATCAATATTTCTTTGGTACTGAGACATCAAAGCTCTAATGAACCTACTATTTAATCCATCATGCTTGTGGGGATTTTGGATTAAGTGTGCATTGGACATATTCACAAAAAATATGTAAGCCTGCAACAAGACAGGTACATCCTTGCATGTGTACATATTTGCAACGTTTGCAATTTACAAAACCTTGATGAAACAAGATTGGATAGCTGCGCATGACACAAGTTTCCATGGTTGCTTCAGAAAAATATTTCTAAATTGCTTTTATGGCTGTGTTTTGGTGTTAGGAAGTTTGCCTTTGAATGTGGTCTCCTCAACTTTTTAGGTCGAGCGTGAGCCAGCGCGCAAGCGCTGCTCTGCGAAGAGCTGTGGTAGTTCAGTATGGAGAGAAGCTTCGCCCACTCCCCCGCCCTTATATTTCATTGGCTTGTGTGTTTGTCCTTTGTAAATGCTGTCTTCTGATTCATTATGAGGCTTGTTAGTCCCTCCTTAGTACAGTCATGTTGTCATTTGTATTCTCCCGTGGCTACTGGCCCCTTTACTTGGTTGTTACACGGGGCGTGTACTATTTCCTTTATTACAAGTCTGACATCCAGCGCATCAGATCCATTGCATTCTGTTGCAGCCTCACCACCATGAAGGCAGCAGTATGCAGGTAACAGCGAGGAGCTGTGAGGGGTAGTTAGGGGAAATTTGTGTACTAGTGTGTGAATGTGACTTGCCTGAATGAGTGTGTGTCTGTCTAGGTGTAGTGGCGTATTGATTATTTGATGAACTTGTACTCATCTACGAGCACTTTTTAACTTCTAGCGACCCCACATACCTTCTGTTTTTATCATTCTCCACTGTTGGGCCGCATCTCATCGCGCTCCGCACTACTCCCTGGTCCACCACAGGCTTTTCCCGTTTGTGTGGAGGGAGACAGCAGACACAGTCAGGGACTACTTCGGGGCTGAGTGGGAGGTCAGCGGTCTAGCTGCTAAACCTCCACTATAAAACCGAATGCCTGACACGACGCGCAGCGGGCGCGCCAAAGGCACACCAAAGGCAAGCCCGTCTGCGCCCGTCCGCGCCCAGCCGTCGCCAGAAGCCAGGACCCCTGCATGTTTGGAATCCGCTTTGGGTACCAGACAGAAATTAACTTACTCCAGTCTGGATCTACTCAATATCAGACGAGGCAGGCCGTCCATATGCTCCCCCCATCCATGTGATACAATCAGGGCGCTTCCGGTTATGGAGGGTCCCTTCTCATGTAAGTCATGCCAGTTCCAAAGCCTAAAACTGGAACTTAAGCATAGAGATCCTAGGGGTACTGACCGAGGTAAGGGATATTGCCCCCCAACGTAGCCACTCACTCCCAAACTGCTCTAGAGAATCCTCTTAGCAATTTTAGCCACAGTTGGAAGGGCTTCCTAAGCAATGTCAGATCCCTGCCAAAGCATGCTATAGAGGTTTGGGACCTACTTACCTCCAGGAACCCTGACATAGGAATCCTGACGGAAACCTGGCTCAAAACCAGCTCCAGCCCCGCTATTGCAGTGGCACTCCCACAGGGCTACCGCATCCAAAGGCTGGACAGACAGTCCAAAGTGGGTGGAGGGATAGCCATTATCCACAAAGATTGCATTAAAGTATCCATTCTCGAGCAACGGTGCAACGAAAAGATTGAAATCTTAGTTTTTTTAATAGACCTGCTACCACAACATAGTTGGAAAGTTGCCCTTATCTACCGGCCCCCTTTCAGATTTCTCACTCCAACTTATGGAACTAATAGCTCCCCACATCATATCCACCAAGAATTTGTTACTTCTGGGAGATTTTAATGTACATAGTGAGTGCTCCACTAATCAAGATGCCTCGGTGCTCCTGGCAGGTCTAGCCTCCTTAGAACTAGATAAGATCAATGACGTCCCCACACACACAGCAGCACATACACTTGATCTTATCCTCACCAACTCTCCCAATATCCTCAGTGAACCCCCCTGCCCGCTTACATGGACGGACCATGCGTTAATTGATTTTCACATTAAGGGCCCTAGGGTTCATGATGCTCCCCGGCCTGCCCCCCATCATCTTCGTAGACAATGGTACAAAATCACCCCGGACCTTTTCCAGGATACTATTCCCACTTCTTGGAACCTGGAGTCTGATAATGTAGAGGATTGCCTGGCTCATTGTTACAACTCCACAGTAAAAGCGGCCATTGATCACCTAGCCCCTTTGAAACAGCACCCTAGTTCGGCCAGGCACCCCCAGACAGCTTGGTTTTCGCCCAACCTACGGACAGAAAAACGGTTGTGCAAAACTCTGGAAAGGCGCTGGCGCCGTTCCCATGATGGAAAGGATAAAGAGAGATATAAGGCCGTTTTGACGCAATACCACAAAAATATAAAAATAGCGCGAAGAGCCCATATTGCACTACAGCTCAATCAGGCAGGGAATGCCCCTAAAGTCTTATATCAAATCCTCAAATCTTTCACCAACCCAAAGGCTTGCGACAACGAGGAGGCACCCTCTCAAGCACTCTGTGATAAAATAGCAACACATTTTACACAGAAAATTGAGCTGATTTATGATAAAATCACCTCAGCCGGGAGCCCTCAGCAGGTTCTTGCATCTTACAGCCCATCCACCCCAACTAAGGTGCAGCTGTTGGAAAACGTTCCTCCCCTCACCGATGATGATGTGGAAACACTGTTATACACAGTAAAATCAGGCTCCCCTCTGGATATCATTCCAGCTAAAATCTCTAGAATACTCTCCAAAAAACTTTCCACTCCCATTTGCTCGATCCTCAATCTCTCAATGAGAGAGGGACATCTCCCTGCTGAATGGAAGGCGGCACAAGTCATTCCCATCCACAAGAATATCAAGGCCCCTATGGATGATTTATCCAACTTTCGGCCTATTTCTCTGCTACCTCTCCTGAGCAAGCTACTGTAGGAGAGTAGGATCTGCTTCACATGGGTACCCCCACTTTTTGCTGATGTTTCACTGTTTTTCGACTTTAGTCTGGCTGGGGCCCTGCTAATCAGAACCCCAGCCTAGCTGCTTCCTCTCTAAAATGGTTTCCATGTACCTTAGGTAAATCTTTGATTGGAATCTGGAGTGCCCTTATAAGTCCCTAGTATATGGTATACTATGTACCCAGGGCATAGGTACCCCAGAGGCCTGCCAGGGGCTGAAGCATGTATTATGCCACCCCTGGAAGGCCAGCCAAAATGACACCACAGGTCTGCTACTGCAGCCTGGGTAAGGTGGTGCATGCACCCCTTACTGTGATATAGGCTACCTATATCACTACAATTGCACACACATATAAACCTATAAGTCACTCCTATGGCAGGCCTTAACAATCCTGAAGGCAGAGTGCTTGGTTTTTGTGTGAGAGGGTGCCCCTGCATGAGCAGAGCCCCTCTGCAGCGTTCGGAGTCCCTCCTCTGATGCTGTTTGTGGTACAGCCTGACCATATACTCTTAAGTGCATTATATCCTCGCGGTACAATGCTAACTTTGGACTGGCTGCACCAAAACATGTCGTGTTTGGTGTCAAACATCTTGGAATACTACCCCCCCGCCAATCCTGGCGGCAGGGGTAGCATTCCACCCTTCTAGAGGGAGAGACATGTACATACCGGGCTACCCGGTAACTTCTTTCCAGAGCCCTGGCATCACAAAATGGATGCCGCTGCCACAGACATGGGTCTGGCCTCCTGCTGCTGACTGAAACTCCGGCAGGGGAGGCCTAGACAATAGGTTTCCTGTCGAAGGGAGGTGTAACCATCTCCCCAGACAGGATAGTGTGTATTGGGGCTGGGCGGGAGCACCCTCTGGTGCTTTGAAGTCCTGCACTGGGGGCACATTTGGTGTCCCTGTGCATATGCCAGTTCAAACCGGTTGCAGGGGCTACCTGCCCCTGCTCTGGCGCGAAACTGGACAAAGGGAAATGGGTGTAACCACCCCTCTTCCCTGACCCTCCTATAGGTGGGTCCCCAGAGTATGTCCAACCCCTAACTTTGTATAAGTATGGGACCCCAGTCCTTAGGACTTTAGATATCCCTGGATGAAACTCTGTAACTGAATCCTGGAACTTCGACGCTCTACTCAAGACTAGAGGACTGAAGAATCTCCCTTGGGGTCAAGGAGTGACTCCCCTGCTTGGCAGGCACCAAAGAAGCAATTGTCCGGTCTGCATCGCCGAAGCTCCCGCCGGACGCCGAAGACTTTGCATCACCAGAGGTGGGTTTCCAGACTTCCCCGAGGCTGCCCTGAGTCCCCAGCAAAGCTGAGGCCCGTAGCTGTTGTGGGTAACATGGAACCGTGACCCCTGGACACCAAGCACATTTGCAAGTGCATCCTCTTCCTGGTCTTCCAAGAAGTTGTGCTTTGGGCTCCAAGTAGCCCCTATCTCCAGCACCGACTGCACGGAAGATCCCTGGCCTCCACTCCACGAGTGTCCTGTGAGCCAGCTCCAAGTGCGTCCACTCAAGGCTCCTTCACGGTCACTAGTCCGTTGGTTAGTGGGCCCTCCTGAAGGCTACTCTTCTTCTGCTTGGGCTTCCCTGGTTGCTCCAGACGTGCCCTGACTTACCTTTGCTGGGTGAGTCCCTCAGACCTTGCTGGTCTGTACCACCGTCCTTCTTCTATTTCCACATGACTTGCCGTTGCCAAGACTTGTTGGGTCCAATCCGGTCGCCGATACCCCAGCAATCCACAGACGTTGTGGGACAGCTCGAATCCAGCTCCTGGTTGTCGTCGACGCCTCCTGGACCTCGTGGATGAAGAGTCAAGACGACCATCAACCTACCTGAAGCACCCGACATCGCTGGGCATCTGCTCATCGCCTTACTGGTCACTGGCTAGTGACCCAGACTCTTTCCCCTCTGCTTTCAGGTTCTTCAGATCTTCGATCCACCTTTGGATCCACCCGAACACTTTCGACTTGGTCGCCAGCAGCACTTTGCAGCAGATCGCCATTGAAAACGACGACGAAACCCGACCCCGAAAGGCACCTATGCACCCGGCTTCCCTGGGTGAGGTAACACGAGTACTCCGGTGCTCCCGTGGGTATTGACTCTAGAACAGCCTAGTTCTAAAGGGGTTTGCTCCAAGTCCTCCTCTAAGTGTCCTTTTTCTTTAAAACTCCAACCGCGACATTCCCCATGGAAGTCAACGGCGGCTCGCGGCTGTGTTCTCACACTGCACGCGTCCCCGTGGGTCCCCTGTGTCACTACCTTGGGTGGTTCCTTGAGGGCCAAGCACTTCTACAGGCTCTAGGCCTTATGTCTAGCTCAGTCGTGGTTCTTATACCACTTTATTGGTATATGGTTTGGTACGCCCCTAGGGCTCAAACGTGTATTTGTGCTATTACTGTTGATATTCGACTTGTAACTTATGTACTTCGAACTCTAGCCTCATAAAGAGACTAGAGGGGTGTGTTTAAGACTAAATACATATATTTTAAATTTATACCTGGTGTGGTCCTCTTTCATTTGGTCACTCAAGAGATTATAGACTGGTAAAACAAGCTGCTTTACATTCCTTCAAGACTTAGCCTGAAGGCTGCTCTCCATAGCTACCACTAGGATAGCTTTCAATAAAGGTTGTCTTTAACCTATCTCCAATAAGGGGTTGTTTGGACTGGTGCAAGGTGCCCACTATAATTAGTGGACAGCATATACCAGGCCAACTTCTCACATTGGTGTGCAGCGTGTGGGATTCCAGCTTGCTATTGTTTTACCAGATAATCTCAATTGAATTGATCAACTGAAAACCACTAAGGGTACCTTAGGTACATATAAATCAAGCTTAGGATACAGTAAGTTCTACTGAACTTAGAGTTGTGTGTTAAGGGATAGCACACCCTTTCTACAACTAAAGAGAGTTTAGTAGGCCACACTAGAGTAGGTAGTGCATACACCACACCACACTAGTAATGTCTTCACTGCCAGGAACCAGGGAGCTCCTGCCATCCAGATATGACAACCTCACATTCTTGGAATTGAGAGAGTTGTGCAAAGTTAGGAAGTTGAAGACAGGCAAAAGTGCCAACACCCAACGTCTCCTGGAGATGCTTCTGCTGGATGATCTTAGAAGACCCATAAGGTCTGAAAGGGTAGGCAGAGAGGGTGGGGCAGAAGATGAGGGAGAGACCAGGGATGAAAATGCCCAGGACCTGACCTCTGAAACTGGCCAGGGGGATGACAATGATCCTGACCTGGAAAGTGCAGCTACTCCTGAGGAAGAGGAGGAGGCCCAGAAGGACCTCCCCTTTGTCCCCCAGGAAGAGTTGAGAGTGTGCCCAGAAGGACTAGATCTCTTTCTCAGGAGTCTAACCACTCTGACACCTCAGTAGGGACCTCTGTCTCCTCCCATGGGAGGGAATCCTCTCATGAGAGGAGAAAAAGACTGATTCAGTATGAGCAAGCCCAGCTTGAGCTCAGAAAACAGCAGTTGGCTATAGACAGGGAATCCCTAGATCTCTATAGAAAGAGAAAAAAGATGGGACTAGAGTCCCATGGTGGCAGCAATTTCCCCAGAGATAGGGAAAGGTCTTATGACCATAGAAACCTGAGCAAGATTGTCCCTCCCTACCAGAGTGGGGATGACATCCACAAATGGATAACTGCACTGGAGAGGGCCTGTAAAATACAGAGGGTCCCTCAGGAGCAGTGGGCAGCAATCTTGTGGCTCTCCTTTGCAGACAAAGGTAGAGATAAGCTCCTCACTGTTAGAGAGGAGGATGCTGACAATTACAAAGTTTTGAAGAGTGCTCTGATTGATGGGTTTGGCCTAACAACTGAACAATACAGGTTAAAGTTCAGAGATACCCAAAAGCACAGACTCAAGAATGGGTGGACTATGTGGATTGTTCTGCTAAGGCTCTGGAAGGTTGGTTGATGGGCAGTAAGGTATGTGACTTCACAGGATTGTACAATCTTATCATGAGGGAGCAAATTTTTAATAACTGTCAAAATCAGCTGTTGCACTCTGATCTGACCTCTCCCCAAGAATTGGGAAAGAAGGCAGACAAATGGGTCAGAACCAGGGTGAGGCAGAAGGTACAGAACCAAGGTGGCGACCCTAAGAAGCAAGATTCTAAAAACTCTGATAAGGGTGGGGAGAAGGGTAAAGACCAGAAGTCTTCACAAGGCCCCCAAAAATATTCTTCAGGTGGGGATTCACAGTCTAACATGGGAAAAGGCCAAAAGAAACCATGGTGCAAAGTCTGTAAGCAAAAGACACACTAGACCAGTGATTGCACCAAGTCCAAAGACTCTATTCCAGCCCCCACCAATGCCCCTAAGGCACCTGTTCCCCCTAGTGGAGTTACAATTGGTGGTGGGAGTACACAGGCCAAGGGTTTAGTAGGGTTGACCCTGGGTAATGAGGTGAGCTCTGGCCTAGTCAGAGAACTCACTCAGGCTGTCCTAGTCTGTGATGGAGGCATGGATGTGACCTCCTCTATGAGTCCCAGTAATGTGGGCAAGTACAGGCAACAGCCATTAATCAATGGAAAAGAGGCTTTGGCATTTAGGGACACAGGGGCGAGTGTCACCATGGTGACACAAGACCTTGTGGATCCTGGGCAGATTATACTTGGTGAGATGTACCAAGTGACCAATGCTAGCAATGTCAGAACAGACCATAATCTGGCAGTTGTTAACTTCTCCTGGGGAGGGGTAACTGGCCTTAAGAAGGTTGTGGTGAGTGCAAACCTACCAGTAGAATGCTTGCTTGGCAATGATCTTGAAACTTCAGCTTGGGCAGAAGTGGAGCTCAGGACCCATGCAGAAATGCTGGGGATCCCTGCAGATGTGTTTGCTGTGACCAGGTCACAGAACAAAATGTCTAACACTGAACAGGCCTTGGATCCTGGAAAAATGGACCAAGTGCCATCCAAGAGGAGGAGTAGTAGGGTTAAGGCAGTGCCTTCCCCTTGGCTCAGAAGGAAGGTCAGTCTCTTGAGGGGATGATCTCAGTCCTGAAGAAGGAACTGTCCCAGAGGAGCTTGAACCTGACCAGGTTGAGTTCTTGGTGACAGGGGCCCTTCCAGGGCAGATCTGAGCCAGGAGCAGCAGAGCTGCCCCTCTCTTGAACCCCTCAGACAGCAAGCTGCTGCTGAGGCTGCTGGGAATGCTAGTGGTCCCCATAAAGTGTATTGGGATGATGGACTCTTGTACTCAGAGTGTAGAGACCCCAAGCCTGGTGCCACCAGGAGGTTGGTTATACCTCTGAAGTTCAGGGGCTTCCTATTGACCCTAGCCTATGACATTCCTCTAGCAGGTCACCTGGGCCAGAACAAGACTTGGGACAGACTTGTCCCTCACTTTCACTGGCCCCACATGTCTGAAGACACCAAGGAGTTTTGTCGCTCCTGTGTAACCTGCCAAGCTAGTGGGAAGGCAGGTGGCACCACAAAGGCCCCCCTGATACCACTACCTGTGGTGGGGGTGCCCTTTGAAAGAGTGGGGATTGATATTGTTGGTCCCATGGATCCCCAAACAGCATCTGGGCACAGGTTTATCCTAGTGGTGGTGGACCATGCCTCTAGGTACCCAGAGGCTATTCCCCTTAGGACCACTACAGCACCTGTAGTGGCAAGAGCCCTCCTGGGAATTTTCTCAAGAGTGGGCTTCCCTAATGAGGTTGTATCAGACAGGGGTACAAACTTTATGTCTGGATACTTAAAGGTAATGTGGAAGGAGTGTGGAGTGACTTACAAGTTCACCACACCCTATCACCCACAATGCAATGGGTTAGTTGAGAGATTCAACAAAACCTTAAAGGGCATGATTAAAGGGCTCCCAGAAAAGCTCAGGCGAAGATGGGACATACTCTTGCCCTGCCTTTTGTTTGCATACAGGGAGGTGCCTCAAAAGGGGGTTGGCTACAGCCCTTTTGAACTTTTGTTTGGTCACCCTGTCAGGGGTCCATTGTGCTTGGTGAAGGAAGGATGGGAGTTACCTCTCAAGCCCCCAAAGCAAGACATAGTGGACTATGTACTTGGTCTCCGCTCCAGGATGGCTGAATACATGAAAAAGGCTACTAAAAACCTTGAGGCTAGCCAGGAACTGCAAAAAGCCTGGCATGACCAAAAGACTGTACTGACTGTTTACCAGCCAGGACAGAAGGTGTGGGTGCTGGAGTCAGTGGCCCCAGCAGCTCTCCAAGACAAGTGGAGTGGACCCCATACCATTGTTGAACAGAAGGGTGAGGTTACCTATTTAGTAGACCTAGGAACACCCAGGAGTCCCCACAGGGTTCTCCATGTCAACAGATTGAAACCATATGTGGACAGGGCAGACATGGGCTTGCTCATGGCTACTGATGAGGGACAGGAGGAAGAGAGTGACCCACTCCCTGACCTGATCTCACAGAACCCTGATGATGGGTCAGTGGATGGTGTAGCCTTGGCAGGCAGCCTCACTGCTCAGCAGCAAACTGATTGCAGACAAGTGCTCAATCAGTACAGACATATGTTCTCTCTGACTCCAAGTCAGACCACCTGGTGCACTCATGAAGTGGACACTGGGGACAGTCTGCCTATTAAAAATAAGATTTATAGGCAACCTGACCATGTCAGGGACTGTATCAGGACAGAAGTCCAGAAAATGTTGGATTTGGGAGTTATTGAACCCTCAGATAGCCCTTGGGCTAGTCCAGTGGTCCTTGTGCCAAAACCTCACACCAATGGTGGGAAAAGAGAGATGAGGTTTTGTGTGGACTACAGGGGTCTCAATGCAGTCACTAGGACTGATGCCCATCCAATACCTAGGGCAGATGAGCTAATAGACACTTTGGCCTCAGCCAAGTATCTAAGCACATTTGACCTGACAGCTGGCTACTGGCAGATCAGACTAGCTGATGATGCAAAGCCAAAAACAGCATTCTGAACCCCCAAATGGACATTATCAATTTGTGGTAATGCCCTTTGGTCTGAAGAATGCACCTGCCACTTTTCAGAGATTGGTGAATACAGTCTTTTAGGTCTGGAGGCCTACAGTGCAGCATATCTAGATGATATTGCTGTCTTTAGCTCCACCTGGGAGGATCACCTGGTCCACCTCAGAAATGTTTTGGAGGCCCTGCAAAAGGCAGCCCTCACTATCAAGGCCACCAAGTGCCAGATAGGGCAGAGTCAGGTTGTGTAGCTGGGCCACCTTGTGGGTGGAGGCCAGGTTCAACCACTGCAGAGCAAAATCCAGACCATCATGGACTGGGTTGCTCCAATCACCCAGACTCAGGTGAGAGCCTTCTTAGGCCTGACTGGGTACTATAGGAGATTTGTCAAGGGGTATGGATCAATAGTGACACCCCTGCATGACTTAACTTCCAAGAAAATGCCCTAAAAGGTTCAGTGGACAGCTAGCTGTCAAAAGGCATTTGATGACCTGAAGCAGGCCATGTGCACTGCTCCCATTCTCCAGAGTCCTGATTACTCCAAGAAGTTCATTGTCCAAACAGATGCATCTGAATTGGGGGTAGGGGCTGTACTGTCACAATTGAATGATGAAGGTCAGGATCAGCCAGTAGCTTTTATTAGCAGAAGGCTGACCCCTAGAGAGAAACGTTGGTCAGCCATAGAGAGGGAGGCCTTTGCTGTGGTTTGGGCTCTGAAGAAGTTGAGGCCATACTTGTTTGGTACTCACTTCCTTGTTCAAACAGACCAGAAGCCCCTCCTATGGCTAAAACAAATGAAGGGTGAAAACCCCAAACTGCTTAGGTGGTCCATTTCCCTACAGGGGATTGGCTTTACAGTGGAACATAGACCTGGGAGTAACCATGCCAATGCAGATGGACTCTCTAGGTATTTCCACTTAGAACATGAAGACTCAACTGGTCAAGGTTAGTTTAATGTCCCTGCATTTGGGGGGGGGGTTGTGTAGGAGAGTAGGATCTGCTTCACATGGGTACCCCCACTTTTTGCTGATGCTTCACTGTTTTTCGACTTTAGTCTGGCTGGGGTCCTGCTAATCAGAACCCCAGCCTAGCTGCTTCCTCTCTAAAATGGTTTCCATGTACCTTAGGTACATCTTTGATTGGAATCTGGAGTGCCCTTATAAGTCCCTAGTATATGGTATACTATGTACCCAGAGCATAGGTACCCCAGAGGCCTGCCAGGGGCTGAAGTATGTATTATGCCACCCCTGGAAGGCCAGCCAAAATGACACCACAGGTCTGCTACTGCAGCCTGGGTAAGGTGGTGCATGCACCCCTTACTGTGATATATGCTACCTATATCACTACAATTGCACACACATATAAATGTATAAGTCACTCCTATGGCAGGCCTTAACAATCCTGAAGGCAGAGTGCTTGGTTTTTGTGTGAGAGGGTGCCCCTGCATGAGCAGAGCCCCTCTGCAGTGTTCGAAGTCCCTCCTCTGATGCTGTTTGTGGTACAGCCTGACCATATATTCTTAAGTGCATTATATCCTCGCGGTACAATGCTAACTTTGGACTGGCTTCACCAAAACATGTCGTGTTTGGTGTCAAACATCTTGGAATACTACCCCCCCGCCAATCCTGGCGGCGGGGGTAGCATTCCACCCTTCTAGAGGGAGAGACATGTACACACCGGGCTACCCGGTAACTTCTTTCCAGAGCCCTGGCATCACAAAATGGATGCCTCTGCCACAGACACGGGTCTGCCCTCCTGCTGCTGACTGAAACTCCGGCAGGGGAGGCCTGGACAATAGGTTTCCTGTCGAAGGGAGGTGTAACCACCTCCCCAGACAGGATAGTGTGTATTGGGGCTGGGCGGGAGCACCCTCTGGTGCTTTGAAGTCCTGCACTGGGGGCACATTTGGTGTCCCTGTGCATATGCCAGTTCAAACCGGTTGCAGGGGCTACCTGCCCCTGCTCTGGCACGAAACTGGACAAAGGGAAATGGGTGTAACCACCCCTCTTCCCTGACCCTCCCATAGGTGGGTCCCCAGAGTATGTCCAACCCCTAACTTTGTATAAGTATGGGACCCCAGTCATTAGGACTTTAGATATCCCTGGACCGAAACTCTGTAACTGAATCCTGGAACTTTGACACTCTACTCAAGACTAGAGGACTGAAGAATCTCCCTTGGGGTCAAGGAGTGACTCCCCTGCTTGGCAGGCACCAAAGAAGCAATTGTCCGGTCTGCATCGCCGAAGCTCCTGCCGGACGCCGAAGTCTTTGCATCACCAGAGGTAGATTTCCAGACTTCCCCGAGGCTGCCCTGAGTCCCCAGCAAAGCTGAGGCCCGTAGCTGTCGTGGGTAACGTGGAACCGTGACCCCTGGACACCAAGCACATTTCCAAGTGCATCCTCTTCCTGGTCTTTCACAAAGTTGTGCTTTGGGCTCCAAGTAGCCCCCGCCTCCAGCAGCGACTGCACTGAAGATCACTGGCCTCCACTCCACGAGTGTCCTGTGAGCCAGCTCCAAGTGCGTCCACTTGAGGCTCCTTTGCAGTCGCTAGTCCGTTGGCTAGTGGGCCCTCCTGATGGCTACTCTTCTTCTGCTTGGGCTTCTTTGGTTGCTCCAGACGTGCCCTGACTTACCCTTGCTGGGTGAGTCCCTCAGACCTTGCTTGTCTGTACCACCATCCTTCTTCTGTTTCCACGAGACTTGCCGTTGCCAAGGCTTGTTGGGTCCAATCCGGTCGCCGACACCGCAGCAATCGACAAACTTCGTGGGACAGCTCGAATCCAGCTCCTGGTCATCGTCGACGCCTCCTGGACCTCGTGGCTGAAGAGTCAAGACAACCTTCAACCTACCTGAAGCACCCGACATCGGTGGGCATCTGCTCATCGCCTTCCTGGTCAGTGGCTAGTGACCCAGACTCTGTCCCCTCTGCTTTCAGGTTCTTCAGATCTTCGATCCACCTCTGGATCCACCCGAACACTTTCGACTTGGTCGCCAGCAGCACTTTGCAGCAGATCGCCATTGAAAACGACGACGAAACCCGACCCCGAAAGGCACCTATGCACCCGGCTTCCCTGGGTGAGGTAACACGAGTACTCCGGTGCTCCTGTGGGTATTGACTCTAGAACAGCCTAGTTCTAAAGGGGTTTTCTCCAAGTCCTCCTCTAAGTGTCCTTTTTCTTTAAAACTCCATCCGCGACATTCCCCATAGAAGTCAACGGCGGCTCGCGGCTGTGTTCTCACACTGCACGCGTCCCCGTGGGTCCCCTGTGTCACTACCTTGGGTGGTTCCTTGAGGGCCAAGCACTTCTACAGGCTCTAGGCCTTGTGTCTAGCTCAGTCGTGGTTCTTATACCACTTTATTGGTATATGGTTTGGTACGCCCCTAGGGCTCAAACGTGTATTTGTGCTATTACTGTTGATATTCGACTTGTAACTTATGTACTTCGAACTCAAGCCTCATAAAGAGACTAGAGGGGTGTGTTTAAGACTAAATACATATATTTTAAATATATACCTGGTGTGGTCCTCTTTCATTTGGTCACTCAAGAGATTATAGACTGGTAAAACAAGCTGCTTTACATTCCTTCAAGACTTAGCCTGAAGGCTGCTCTCCATAGCTACCACTAGCATAGCTTTCAATAAAGGTGGTCTTTAACCTATCTCCAATAAGGGGTTGTTTGGACTGGTGCAAGGTGCCCACTATAATTAGTGGACAGCATATACCAGGCCAACTTCTCACAGCTACTGAAAAAACACATCAAGAAACACCTATGTGACCACGTCGAATCCACAGGATGCCTCGATCCTTCTCAATCTGGATTTAGGCCTAGGCACAGCACCGAGTCAGCACTGATTGCTGTCACCAACAACATCAGGCAGTCCCTGGACAGCGAACAATCAGTACTACTCGTGCTGCTTCATCTATCGGCTGCATTCGACACGGTCTCCCATCAGATCTTGCTCAGGAGATTGAAAGAAATTGGACTCCGAGGATTGGCGTTCCAGTGGATGGCGAGCTTTCTCTCCCTCTGCACCCACACTATCAATCTAGGCCCCTTTCGTTCAAAGACTATGGGGCTGACCAAGTGAGTACCCCAGGGCTCCTGTCTCAGCTCCACTTTGTTCAACCTTTACGTTGCCCCTCTAGCAGACTTACTCAGGACATTAGGTTTTACACCTATCTCATACGCTGATGACACTCAGCTTTTATTCTCGTTCAATAAATCCACCCCTAAGGCCCAGTCCACCTTCTCGGAAGGTATGATAGCCATAGCCAGCTGGATGAGGAGCAATTTCCTTCAGCTCAACGCAAGGAAGACCGAGATTATGCTGTTTGGAGATGCACCATTGCTGTGGTCACCAGACTGGTGGCCGGTGGTTTTAGGTGATCCCCCTGAGCCTAAGACCGTAGTCAAGAACCTCGGCATACGCCTAGACTGAGGGGCCGATTCCGATCTGGGTCAGAAAGCTCTCCAACCGAGCCGGATCCGGAGAGATTTCCGACCGAGCCGGACTCCCCCAGTCCGACCGAGCGAGTACGATGCGGCCGTATGCTGCCCGACTCGATTCGGTCGGACTCCCATTGAAGTCAATGGGAGCCGGTCGAACAACGCGTACAAGGGCTCCCATTGACTGAATGGGCACGTCGCGAACAGGGGGGCCCCCTACAGTGGGTACGCGTCGGTGCGACTCGCACCGTACATGCATGTGTAGGGGGGACCCTTGGGTGCCCCCTGTGTTCGACTCGTGCGGCTACGCGTGCAGGGGGGTCCGGCATGGACCCCCCAAGTCCGGCTCTGGGTGCTTTTGCGAGCCGGACGCTCCGACTCGATCCGGCCGTCCGACGCGTGCATCGTACTCGCTCGGTCGGGAAACGTCTCCATTGCGTGGTGCGAGCCATGTCCGTATGAATCGGTCGGAGCGGTTCGGACCCGGGAACGAGTCGGTCGCCGATTTCGCGTGCGCTCGCATTGTACTTGCTCGCTGGGACGACTGTACGAATCGGTCGGAAAAAAGGCCTCCGAATCGGATCCGGTAAAGCCGAACCGATTCGGAGCCCTACCGGCCGAGATCGGAATCGGTCCCTAAGAATTTACCATGACAGAGCACGCTGCTGCCACCGCTGGCTCCTGTTTTCATGTACTTGGATTATTATGGCGAGTCTTCCCCTTCCTTCCCTTGTCCAAACGGAAAACTCTCATCCAGGCACTGGCACTAAGCCGCTTAGACTACTGTAACACCCTTTTGGTCTCAGCCAATAAGTCCTCGCTGAGCAAATTACAGGAAGTCCAAAACACCGCGGCGTGCCTAGTCTCGAACGCTCCCCCTAGAACGGCCTCTATTCCTCTCCTACAACAACTCCACTGGCTCCCGGTACGCAAACAAATCAAATTTAAAATCTGTTGTATTGTGCATAAGGCCTTGAACGGCAAAGGCCCCAGCTATCTTGCATGAAAATGTAACCACTACATACCTACTAGGTCGCTTCGTTCGGGAACTAAATCTCTGCATCCTGTACCACGGTTCAAAAAATTGCGACTGGGTGGGAAAGCTTTCTTTCACCTAGCCCCTCTCTATTGGAACCAGCTTCCTATCCATCTGTGGCAATGCCCTGATCACCTTCAATTCAGAAGGCTCCTCAAAACTGCATTATTTTAACATGCCCCCTTCATGACCTACTTCAGCACCTCCATAGCGCAGAGATACCCCTTTGGGGGTGATTCAGGCACTTTATAAAATGAATAAATAAATAAATGGGATGTCGAGTTGCTTTGGGAATTTTAGGACATGCTTATGTTTGTGGTTTGATAGTAGTGTCCCGATGTATTTAACTATTGCGCTTACTGCAATAAAAAGCTTGTAAAACTGAGGCCTGAACTCATGCCCTTACAACAGTTTTCTTTTCGACTTATGACATTTGTTAAAGTAGCAGAATTCATCAGGTCAGAACACAATTCTCATCTCAAACTTGCAAAATAATTTATGTAACCGACCGCCCATAAAAATGTTTGTCTCTTTTACAATTAGATTTCTATTTATAACGTATTGGTTCACATTGTATACAAGAGGACATGTATTTTAATCATACTGGTTTTCGCCATAGATATCACAGGTGCAACATCAAATCAAATTTTAGTCACATAAACATCAGTTTCGTACGCACACTTCTTACTTTAAATTTACACATTGATGCCATCATGTGGCAAGTTTTAGGACTGTCATTTTTATATTCCAAATTAATTCGGTTTCTTTAATACAACACATTCACATGCCAGTTACCGTAGACATCACATTTTTGTAACTATTTGTCTTCTTTCAAAAATAGCTGCATCAGACTATAAAATGCAGCACCGTATAGTTCTGCTGACAATTCAGAAAATCCATTTACTTTCATATATCTGCAACAATGCCATTGGGCTAATATCTTAAAAGACAGGAACTGTCATTAGACGGGCTTATTATACTATCAGAAAGCTACCACTGATCTACCTAAACTAAACCACTCAGTACCAATTAGGACATGCACCCAATGCATGCAGAGATCTGTCACATGCGTCTGGCATCTTGGATGACATTTAGAGGTCAATATTTCACCAATACCAATACCATCACCAATACCACCACCAATACCACCACCACCAATAACAGTACCACCACCATTACCAGTACCACCACCACCAATACCAGTACCACCACCACCAATACCAATACCACCACCAATAACAATACCACCACCACCAATACCAATACCACCACCACCAATACCAATACCGCCACCACCAATACCACCACCTCCACCAATACCACCACCAACAATACCACCAATGCCACCACCACCACCAATACCACCACCACCAATACCACCAATACCAGCACCACCAATACCACCACCACCAATACCACCACCAGCAATACCACCAATACCAAAACCACCAATACCAATACCACCACCACCAATACCAATACCACCACCTCAGCGCCTCTCGCTCACTAGTAATAGCAGGGGTACTGTATGAGGCCTGAGCTGCAGCCGAGACCATCCCTCCCTCCATGCCTGCCATAAAGCACAGCCCTCCCTGCACCAGGAGGTGAAGCCAGGGCCCTACTACAGCTGGAGTGTTTTTTATTAGGCCAAAGATAGCAATGACCTTACGCAATGCCACACTGCACACTCAAATCATGGAGAGGGCAGGAACTAGCCCCCCATCCTGCTCTTTCTCCTGAGCTGTGACAGTGTAATCACAGAGCAAAAGGTGTTGGAGCACTTTGTTAGTGTTTATAGCTCAGATCATATGTAACTCTCACTTCACACTTTGTGTCTGTGTAATTTAAAACACTTACACATCTTCTTCACTGCACTATTTATCACTACTTTGAAGACGTCATAGGCCAGTCTCTTCCTCTGATATTTACAATCTAACAAGCGGTCGAGAAGGCCCTTTATTGCAATGCTATAGGTCTCGCATTTGCGAGAGATTAAGCTATTAGTATTGTAAATGATAATGCCTTTTATTTATGTTTTAAAACCCAAAACATAAATAAAAGGCATTGTCATTTACAATGCCAATAGCTCAAACTCGCGTGAATGCGAGACCTATTGCATTGCAAATGCTTGTTTTCACTTTCCTCTCATAGGTATTGTTGTCATATTTGACTCAGGGAATGAAGGACAGTTAAACCAGCTACCCAGTACATGCACTTCAGTGCCTACCCATGGTAAATAAATTAGATCACACCATTTGCCATATCTGATTTTAGATAGGGCCACAGTACACGGGCACAGGATGTGCACCAGTGACACATAAGTCAGATGTCAGCTGTGGACTGCAGTGAGGTCCTTTACCACCTACAGATGTGACTCAAAGAAAGACATGATAGAAGGTCTGACTCGACAATCCTGTGCTGCTCGGCAAATTTTGTAACAATCACATTTAAGTAAACCTTTTCGATATGTTTGAAATCTTAATTTAATCATTAGCTAAATCACCTATAAATAATCCCTTTAAACTCAACAAAGCCTGGCTGCATAATGGGTAAAGGTGGTGCATGCCAAATATTTGTATTTACCTACTTAAGAAAAGCATTCCTATTTTTCATACATTAACCCAGGTGAATGCAATAGAAATCATCTTTTTGCATGTGTAATATTTATTAAAAATCAAACTTTTTGTTGCAGTTAGAGATTTACCAAATATTGTCCAAATATAAATTTGATAAAAGTTATGTATCCATGCCTCAAGCTTTAGCAGAGCCCCATATTTGGTTTGTCAGGTCCCCTCCCATTCGTTATCTTGGACCGAGACAGAACTGGAGAAGGGGTAAAGGGATACACCAAATTTGCATTGCAGAGGACTGGACTGGAGTAAAGTTAGGAATCTTAACTTTACTACTCCTAAATACCTTTTGTGAATACCGAAAGTCAAAAAGTTAGGATTTTGTCTCAGATTACTTTTGTGAATCGGGCCAATCATGTTTAGTCATTAGAATCATATTAGATATCAATAATCAATTAATAAGCAATTCATTAAATAAAAATGCATTAAGTGGGTTCCATAAAGGAAAGAATCCCTATTCTAAGAATATTGTAGAAAGGAGTCAGTCTGATCTCATTAAGGGTTCTAGCGTGAGAGAGTGAGATCAGATTATCAGTTCAATAGATCAAAATAATTCAAAGCAGAACTTCGCATAAGGAGAAGTTCAAAAAACCTAGTAGCGTAAACACTGGACAGGGTAATGGCATGAATGAAATGATTTGAAAGTGGTGGGGAAAGTGGTAAAAGGCTTCTGGTTCTACTCTAGGAACACACATTATTACATACTACACATTTCACAAAGCTTTGCAACATTTTCTTTCTTCCTTCTTCAATCAGCTAATCAGCTTTCAATGACAGGATCACTCCTCACCGTCTCACTGAAATACAATAGTCTACAGACAACAATGTTAAATTTGCAACCACATTGTAGCAGTTATGAGTTGATGTGGGTCAATTTCTCATTCAGGTTTACTTTCCCACGTATTAAACTACACTTCTAACCTTCTAAAATATAAATGTTTTTAAACAATGGTCAATGTAAAAGTTGAAACATCAATATAATGAAAAAAAAAATATTTCAGCATATCCACCATTCATTAGAAAAAATCAAGTCAGTTTAAAGGTCAAAATCACATTTCAAATGCTGCATCTCTTATGTATGAATTGTTCATCACCCTCTAAAAGACTAATTTCTAATTATTGTTAACAGTGATCTTTGTGTAAGTAGAAACATTCTGTGGAAATATGTGAAAACATTTTATGAAACAATTTAGTTGTAATGAAAAACATGGTCAAGAATTCAACATTCTATGAGTGCTTAATCATTCTAAGCAAATCAATTTTTCAAGCAGTGTTACTTTAGCTATTTGAGGTTTATTATGTGTAAATGTGATGGCTTGGTACAGTTTTTTGCATTATTAAATTAATTTTATTTTTATTTTTCATTAAAATTTGCACGTTAATACTGGCCATTCATTATAAGCTATATTATTTTGCATTTTATTTTAAAACTTTCCCTCATTTGTTATGCTAAATTCCCTAAATTATGCCATTAGGCCACTTTGTATAATTATTCGCCATTTGCAGCAAAACTTTATGGCGAATATCACTATTCACTGTATAAATTTATTGTGCAGTGGTTTAATTTAAATGTGTACTTGTGCGAAAAATTGAAGTGAGAACACAATCTGTGCTAAAATATAGCGTAAAAGGATGTATTTGCATTTCACATATCAGTGGAATTTCACATAACTTTGCTGTAATTTCAAATAGTTAAACAACAGCAAATTATACACATTTTACACCCCCCCTAAAACAACACCCCATAGGAACTTATGTTGATTAACTTAAATTTCTCAACATTTAATTTTTCAATACATACATAGCAATATAATAAATGATCATTTGAAAACTAATTAGTAAAACATTAATTTAAACTTTTAAAATAACTTTTAATTGAAAAAATGTTTACCAGAAATTTAATAAAAATAATAATGTTGTGAGGTTGATATTTTTTAAATTATTGTTGAAAAATAATATTTGCAAATTCAATTGATATGTATACATTTTTTAACTCTGTAATAAACATTGTTTATTGCTATATTTTTGAAATGCATATTAAATATTGTTAATTGATTAATTCATTACATTTGTAATGTTTTAGATTGCAATTGAATAATTTTATTAATTTATAATTTTTTACTAACTTTTTTTGAATGTGGTGTATATTGGGGCAATGCGTTGGTCGCGTTTTTGTTAAGTAGCTAAACAATATTTAAATAAAAAGCAAAGTAATTTTTGTTATCATAACAGATTTTATTCATTTTCTTTTATGTTTGTGTGTTTTGTAGACAGGCTGATGGTCCATTCTTTAATATGATTTAATAACTGACATTTTCAAGTAATATATATTGTTTAATGGTTAACAGTGATTTAACTATTTTTATTTTTTATAGATTTAGAATGTTGTAGGTTTTTGTAAGAAGTTAGGATATTGGTTCAGGGGTGGAAGCTCCACTCAGGCAAAAACTACAACACTGGTCAAGGTGAACCACAAAAGTCACTAAATTAACTTGTACTGAACTCTCTGGTAATTTGGTACAAAAGCAGTAAGGCTTAACTTAGAGGCAAAGTGTAAAGTATGTATGAAGTACACAAACAGTAATAAAGTAAAAACCCAACACAAGAAAAATCTCAAGCCAATTTTAAGAAATAGAGTACATTTTAATAAATAAAATGACACCATAACCATAAAAATCAAATCAGTAGAACCAGAGATATGCAATTTTAAGGTTTTAGGTAGCTACCACTCGCAGGCATCTGGTCGTGCTAGGTCTGCTAGACCGGGAGAAAGTCACAAGTTCAGACGAGCCATGATGAAGCATGGGTCAGATACAGGGAACTGGCTAGTCCAGCTGAAAAAGTTACTTTATCAAAGTCTGGCTTGAAGAGTTCCATTCGCAGTCGAGGAAGCCACAAGGAGCAGGGAAAGCATTGCGGGTGGTCATTGCTGTGGCATGAAAAGCAGGCCTTGCAGCGCGGGCTGTCATTGCTGTAGCATGGAGAGCCCATCGGGCATCGCATATGGTTGTTGCTGGAGCTTCACGTTCGCAGTCACCAGCAAGTAGTGCAGATCTCACATTATCGGTTGTCACTGGCAGTCACTGTTGCCACGAACGAGCCAGTTTGCAGTTGGTAAGGGGTAATCTCTTCAGGATGTCACCTTTCTTCTTAGGAGGAGCTCAGCTGATGCCAGGCAAGGGTCCAGGACTTTTGGGAGGCACAGCTTGGTGACCCGGAATTCTCTCAAGTTGAGGGCAGCAGGCACCAGCTAGGTCCAGTTGCTGGTCTAGGCAGGTCCAGAGCAGTAGGTCAGTTGGGGAGTTGCTGGGAGGCCTCTGGAGCTTGATGTTTCCCTGTAGCTCAGACTGGTCAGCCAACTGACCCTTGGAGTAACTCAGGTTAGTCTTCGATGAAGGGAGCAGATCCAGTATTCCTTCTCAGAGAGTAAGGCAGTGCTCAAACAGCAGGTCAGTCTTCTGGTGGCAGGGCAGTCCTTCTTCTGTATTGTCCACAAATTTAGCAGTGACGATGATGAGTGGCTCTGGAGGTCCAATATTTATACTTTTCCCCTGTTAAACTCCAAGAAGTCTCAGGTAACAAAAGACAGGACAGACCTGATGTCAATTTCCTTTGTGTGTGCATGAGGCAGAGTCCTTTGAAGTGCAAGTGGAGCTTGGTACAGCTCCTCCCATTCATCCAGCCAGGATGGCCCATCCTGTCCACACCTAAGCCCTCTTTGTGTCACTGTCTGGAAGGAATACACAAACCCTAACAGCAGAGCCGTTTATGGTCATGTGACCCAGGAAACTGACAGAAGGCACAAATGCTTAGGACAAAAAATGCCAACTTTCTGAAAGTTCAAAACACAAAAGGGCATCCTAGCTCCGTTCTGTCTTTAACTCCTATTACTAATGAAGTAGCACACAGACTACTCTCTTGTCTGTTCGAATGGAATTTTTATTAAACCATTCCTTTTTTTTAATAGTCTTTAAATTATTCAAAAAGGTTTATAAATGACTGATAATAAAAGAAACACTTATTTCTCAAATTGACATACAAAACACAACATATATATCAAACAATTCACAAAGGACTACAATCATAAACATCAATAGACATACAGACCATAACAAATTACTTTCAACAAATTACAATGGACAAAGGATCATCAAATTGCTATGTACATTAATTCAATGCCAGAACATTTACCATTTGCATCATAAACATGAAAACAGAACTAATAATCATGTAATTATCCAATTTTATGGACCAAACCTATTTTGTCAACGGGGATATTTTGAGAATGTCTGGATAATGTATTAATCAAGGACAAATTCCCTCAAACACTCCAACAATCAAAGTGGCATTTTCAGAATGTGACTTAAAATTGGACTTGTTGTATAAGGCTGATACTTCAGTGGCGGGCACAATGAGTGCTGTAGGCTCACTAATAGCATTTATTTGACAGGTCCTGGGTACTTGCAGTACCATTTACTAAGGACTTATAAGTAAATTAAACATGGCAAATAGGTGTAGGCCAATTTTACCATGTTTGAAAGAGAGAGCACAAGCACTTTAGCACTGGTTAGCAATAGTAAATTGTACAGAGTACTAAAACCAAAAAAAACAAATCCAGTGAAACAGTCGGGGTGAAGGCAAAAGGTCGGGGGGCGTGGCCAAGCCGCGGACCAAGATGACCGCGCAGCGTTGAAGCTCCGTCTGGTGGCCCAGCACAAACCCGGCTGTCTCTGCACCTATGGCCCGCCGAACCGCTGAAATGCCAGGCTCGTGTTCCTCTCCCGATGGTGCTGCGGTGGAGTCGTTTCCAGCCACATAACCTGCCCGCAACCTGCTGAAAACCGAGACCTAGAGAGGCGGAGCCTGCTGCGGCCCACGACGCGGCCTGCTGGAACTCCCGCACCAGCGACCCCAAGATCACGCCTGTGTCCCGCGGTGGAGACCGCTGAAGACCTCCTGGCCTCGGCCCTGACAGCAGTGAATGCATCACCAGCTCCCCCCGCCTCCTGACCCACTGTGGCCATCGCAGCGCCCCCCCCTTTTCCAGCACCCGAGGGTCCCGCGCACCTCATCGGTGATGCTCCCGTAGGCCTCCGGGGAGACAGGGTCCTTGGGAGTGCCAGGGAGGCAGCCACCCGGCTGCGTACAGAGGCTGTGGGGGGGAGAGCTGTTTTGGGACACCGCGAGCCCACCCCTGCAAGAGCGGTGATCTGCCGGGGTTTCGGCGAAGTAGCGGCCGCACGCGGCCCCCGCCCTTTGCCCTGAAGCACAGCTGCGTTGGGGAGCTGCTCCAACTACGCCCCTCAGCAGCAGAGTGAACTGGCGAGGTGCAACCCATCCCAGGGGGAGCCGCTGCGGGGCTCGCCGGGACTCCAGAATCCCTCCTCACGCCGCATATGATGGTTGTCTTGAGCCCACAGTACCTGGGGCCTGCCTAGCTGCTTCCCCTTCTCAGGCCCAGGCCCATCCATCGCAGTGGGGCTCTCCTCCCGATCCTCGGCCACTTGACGCCCGTGCCGGCTTCTACTACCCGCCGAGGCAGCCGAACCACCTTGTAGACACCTCAACGGACATACGCTAGTGCCTCACGCCTTCCACGTGGCAGACTGCGGTGCGCCTACGGCCTCACATTGGTGCTATCGTGACACACCCATGCTCCACTCTGAGCCTGCTGGAGTTGTCTGCGGCGCATTGTTCACCAGACTCGGGCACACAGATATGGGCAGAAAAGATCCCAAGCAGAGAATGCTCTCGTTCCCTGTTGCCACAGAAGGAGCACATGACTGCAGCACCAACATGGCGGAGGGTAGCCAAGTCTCGACCGCTGTTCCTGAAACCGCATCTCCCAACTCTGATCTACTTGCGGAACTCAGGGCTGGGTTCAAATCACTGGACAACAGGTTCGACACGCTGGAAAAACGCCTGGACTCACTTGGGACCAAAATAGATATCCATGACCGACACTTGGACACTGCTGAAGGTCGGATCTCGGACCTTGAAGATGGGGCCGCTCAATCGACAAAAAAGCTGGAGCGCATGGAAAAAATATTAAAAGACATTGCAATCAAAAACGAAGATTTGGAAGCACGCGGCCGCCGCAACAACCTCCGCAGTCGACGAACACGGGAAGAATGGACACTTTTGTGGAATCCTTGCTGATAGCCATTTTTGGGAAGGAAGAATTCACCCCTGGATTTGTGGTGGAAAGAGCGCATCGATCCTTGGGCCCTTGTCCCAACCCCGGCTGTCCTCCTAGGCCTATCATAGCTCGCATCATGAACTTTCGTGACAGGGACACTGCGCTAAGGCTGGCCAGAGAGCGTGGTGCGCTAACATGGCAGGGTTCCACTGTGTCATTATACCCGGACTTCACAATCATGGTTGGTTCAAGAAGCCCGCCGTAAGTTTACAAGTGTCAAGGCAGCACTGTGGAATTTGGGCCTCTGATATGGAATGCTGTATCCTGCACGACTGTGGGTCGACGTCAACAGACGGTCCCGCATCTTTGACAATCCCACTGACGCTCAAGCATTTTGCAAGTCCTATAAGAACTCGGACAACCAGCGGAGGGATGTTGGAAATGTCTCTTCCCCACCTCACAGCGGCTCTGTTGCCAGTGTTGAACTTTTTTCAAACAAATGACCATCGAGACTGTTCTGCATTTGTCATTGGCCTCACTTTATGCATACAGCGGTATTTGGCAATGATTATGCTACTATAATAATTAAGACAGTATAAGTGTAGTTCATTTACATTGTTCTGAATATGCTGGACGCCACCGGATCGTTGCGTCCCCCCTAGGTGCGTAGCACACTGTTGTACTCACGGATTACAATGCATCAGTCTGAGATTTTGTATTTACAAATAGGATGTTTACAGGATGCATTAGATGCTTGGTTATTTGGTTATTTGTCTTGCGAATTGGGTCGCGAGGTTGGGAGGGACGTTATCCGACTCGTTAGATGTTATTTCAATACCAGCTCCACGCATGACACTCACTTATTACTCGCCACTATCCACTCTTTCATTATACTACCACCTGACACAAATGACCTCAGCCCCTGATCTAGTTGACCATTCGAATCTCTCTCTTATCACCTGGAACGTAAGAGGACTCAACAACCCTAAAAAATGCAAACACGTGTTACATTATTTGCAGCGGCATAACGTCGACATAGCCTTTTTGCAGGAGCCTCATTTACCCAGGTCCGACACCATACACTTTGTGGCAGGCTGGGGAGCTCACCGTTTCTTCTCCAACTACAGTACCTATGCCCGAGGCACTGCGATTCTAATCCACAAAAGACTCCCTTTCTCCTTGACTTGCTGCCACACTGATGAGGAGGGTCGATATACTATGGTGGTAGGCAGACTGATGGGCCACATGGTTACTCTGGTATGCGTTTACGCCCCAAACGTTGACAGCCCTGACTTTTTCCATGAGCTTGATGCCAAACTATTACGCATGGGTACTGGCGGTTTGCTGCTGGGTGGGGATTTTAATTTGCTCCTAGATTGTACCATTGATAGCTCATCCAGCGCGGCGGACTCCAAGCCCCGGGCGCGGCAAGTATTACTGGATATATGCGAAGCGTTCCATCTCTCTGATGCTTGGAGGGTCCGCAACCCGGCGAATCCAGGATTCACGCACTACTCAGCCCAGCACAACACCTGGACCGGACTAGATTTTTGGTTACTCTCCCCGACCCCCATCACCTGGTACACTACACTAGCGATACTCCCACGGACCTACTCGGACCATGCCCCTGTCCTGCTTAAGCAATAGATGCACTAAACGGTTCCACAGCCCCCGGCCTCAATGGCTTCACAGGGGACTTTTACAAAAGATATAAAGACATATTAGCTCCGAAACTCATAGAAGTCTATCATGAAACTTTAGAACGGAACCAGTTGCCGCCTACTTTGCGAGAAGCAGTGATCATCTTATTACCCAAACCCGGCAAGGATCCTTTGCACTGCGGGTCGTACAGGCCACTATCACTCTTAAACTTTGACTATAAAATACTGGCGAAAACGATCTCGGTACGTCTCGCTGTGCTGTTGGACAAAATAATATCCCCTGTCCAGTCGGGGTTCGTCCCACACAGATCTACTTCCCTAAACCTACGCACTCTCTTCGCTGTCCTGCACAGAATCAACCCAGCTATACCAGCTGCTGCAGTTCTGCTGGACGCGGAGAAAGCATTTGACTCCCTAGAGTGGCCGTTTATATGGACAGTTATGCGCAGGTTGGGCATGCTCATTGGGTTCGTCAATCTCACGGCGCTGCTGTACTCGGCCCCTACTGCCAGACTGCGCTTAAACGGCACGCTATCCCGTTCCTTCACGTTATCCCGCGGTACCAGACAGGGCTGCCCCCTGTCCCCGCTGCTTTTCATACTAGCGATGGACCCACTCATTTGACACTTCCAGGAGCGTCATCTACAGAGAGGGATCCAATTTAACACAGGGCCGCTATTGGCGTCATTATACGCGGATGATATTATCTTATATGTCCGAGACCCCCAAAACAATTTAGATCCACTCATCCGAGAGATCATTAGATTTGGCGGCTTCTCTGGCCTTGGTGTAAACTGGCACAAGTCTGTGATATTCCCCCTCACCACGGGCACGGTCCGCTGGGAGTGTGACTACCCACTAACATGGTGTTCGGACTCTATTAAGTATTTGGGGATAAACATACACTTAAACACCACTGAAATCATACTATCGAACTATGGCATGGCGATTCACTCACTAGAGAAGCAGGTAGACAGGTGGCTCAGACTTCCACTCTCGATTGCTGGGCATATCGCGCTGATCAAAATGATTGTCCTGCCCAAATTCCTGTATTTATTCAATAATATTCCTATTCCGCTACCGAACCGTTTTTTTCAAATCCATACACACCCACCTTATTCAGCTGACTTGGGGGGGGGCAAGCGCCCCAGGGTCCGATGGGAGGTCATGACACTCCCATACCATAGGGGTGGCTTGGGAGTTCCTAATTTTCAGTTATATTATTTGGTCGCTCAGTGCAGTTATGCTCACTCCTGGTTCCACCCCGACGCCAGACTCCCCTATTTACGACCTGAGGCAGATTTAGTCCTACCGGATACACTAAACACAGTCTTACCCCTGGGCTACCCTCGTGACCTCCTCGACATTCAGACGGTCTCCACTACCAGCTGGGCTTGGCTAAAACAGGTTAGGATACTGGGATCGCCGACACTGTACTCCCCGAGCCTACCGATCCCAAATCAACGTTGGATACCTATTACTGGGGAGAGGATAGTGCAGCGCACTCTTTCTCGGTTTGACATGACTACTATAGGGGACCTTTACATTGATGGCCAAGTTTTTTCAGTCTCCAACGGAGATAAGTTTAACGAGGCATCATTTATGGACAAATTTGTGCTTGCCCGACTTCATGCCACTTTAAGGGCCAAGATCCCTGGCTTCCCTGTCGAACCTGACCTGTTCACTCCCTTGTCCACAGTTATAGATAGCGACACTGGGGACCACCTGATTTCCAAATTATACAGATCCTGTACAGAGATGATGCCAGTCCACGATGCTAAGGTACGGACCGCTTGGGAGGCGGATCTAGGTCACCCAATTACTGATGACCAATGGGCTGCGTGCTGCCTGCAAACCAAGGCGGTGAATAGCCGCCACAAACTCATCCACTTCAAATTCCTGCACAGAATTTACATTACACCTGAGATGACACACAAAATAGACCCAGACAGATTCCACTGCTGCCTAAAATGTCCCCACACGCAGATTTTGCGCACCTTGCTTGGACCTGCAGCAAAATCAGCACGTATTGGACCGAAATACACCACACACTCGGGGCAATGATAGGCTTAGACCTTGACCCCACACCGGAAGTGGCCCTATTAGGGTATGTGAACAACATCCCAAAGTCAGTCCGGAAATTCACCGCCTTGGGGTTACTACTGGCCAAAAGGGAAATAGCGTTAAAATGGGGGAGGAAGGCTGTGCCGACGTGCAAAGACTGGCTAAACAGTTTGGCATATTGTAACCTAAACTACGATTTGTACGCCTCCACTTTGCCCAGCACATCCCGCCCACGTGACATTTGGGGCCCTCTTAAACAATACACGGCAACGTCACATTCTCAACCTACCGCACGGCTGGACACCGGACTGGTACCTGCAGGTATTGGTTGATCCAATGTCACCTACACGATGGACACAGATCTGTGCTATTTTAATTGAAAATATGATTGTTTCCCATATTGCGCTTCGATTGCATTGCAGGAACAGGCACTGAATGTTGTGGTTAACGAGGGTGCATAATATGCGAATGTAACTCCGACCGACCGGACTATCTAATTTTCTGTGGTACTGAATGTCATGCATCGCACGAACAATGTAACATGTGCTGTATTCTCTTAACTGTCATGGAACTGGTGCTGGAACAATATATTTGTTTTCATTCTGAAACTGGTAAATAAAGTATTAAAAAAAAAAAAAAGGCAAAAGGTCTGGGGAAGACCATGCAAAGGATGCTAGGTCTATCAGTTTCAGTTGAATTAATGACATAATTGTAAAGTGTATTTATTTAATTTGTTTGTAGCATATCTGAATCCCCCCCTCGAGTAGCATGGGCCTGTGATTCCTGAACAGGAATCCATCAACTAGGCTCCAGGGATTTTGGGGTGAGGTTACCCTAATTTAAGGACCAAGACTCTCCAGTGGCCATATAATGTTTTAACCTTCCTGGGAGGGCAGCTCTAGTCCCATCCCACCAACCCTTCCCACAGGGAAGGGAAAAGGTCCTTTAGAAATCAAGGAGCATGGCAGTCACCATTTTTTCATCCATGGTTCATGTGTGGGGACCATATTATATAGCAAGAGAAGCATCAATGGAAAGGTCTCTTCTTTCCAAAGGTGCCCCTCTCATTGCATTACTGATAGTGGATTGGGGGTGGACCTATAATACAGGAATAGGGATCCTTACGCTAGGCACCAGGGATATATGTGTTTAGGCGATACCCTCCTGGCTTATGGGCTGAGCCTTCTGTAGTCCTTTTCCCTTTCTGGGGGGCCAGATTTCACCCTGGCTGCTCTGGAATGCTACTGCCCTATGAGAAGGGAAAATTAACTCTTGACACCAGGGAAAATAGTAGCAACATTATTTTGCCTGCACCCAGGCCTTAGATGCAGAACAGGTAGAATATTTGGCAAGGGAGGAACCATTTGAATAGGCCTCTTCGCATAACAAAACTGCTTGGATATCATGACCAGGCCAGTGATTAGCAAGCAAGAATCTTTCCACTAAGTATCAGGGGTATTTTTTGTTTGGTGGACTGTCCATCACAAAATTGAAGCTGACACCTTGGGGAGGTGGGGGGGGGCAAATTTATTTTGGACCTTTTCCCTTGCCGGTGGGATGGATTGCCCCCCTCAACTGACCCATGTCCCAAGGAAGGAAAAAAGCATTCTGGCCACAAGGGAAAATGGCCATTTTTTATTTTGGTTGTGCTCATGGATATAACAATGTCCCCTGGGCAAACCCTTCATAAGGAAAAGAACTTTGGCAAGGGGAGATGCTCAACTTTCCAACAGTGTACCTCCCTAAAGTATACCTACTTGGGTAAGCGCAGGCCAATCTACAATTACTGCATCTGAACAATACACCAGGCTACCAGTCAATTATTTTGTTGTGAGTGGCACTTGCGCATTGAGCACAAGGGTGTCAAAGTAATTATGAAATCTTTCTCTTCCACTAAAGCCTGATCTGGTTTACATCCCACCTCATGAATTGGAAAAAGGGTACTAGACAGGAGGGTCATTTAGGGGACACTGTTTTAATCATTCAGCCCACACCAGGTGGCGTATTGCCACTCCCCGAGTAGGTAAGAAGACAGGTGAGGCACCATTTAAATGGGAAAATCTATCCATAATTGATAACAGTTTTTCTTTACTAATTATTTTTGATTAATTTTGTTTGTACTGACTCAAAAAAACACATTCTGAAACTTTGTAGTCTTTCTGGAAATCAGTGCTATGAAATTATAGGTTGGCCTGCCCACTGGCACAATATTAGTTAGATCTCACTTTGAGATAAAGGAATGAAGAGGTAGTTAACGGTAGCCTTGACTTATTATACTTATTATAGGAGTCTCATGTGAAGGTAGAAACCAGGGGTCAAGGTAGGAATGACACACAGATAAATATCTCCAACTCTACTCACACAGGTAATACTGTCGTGTAGTTCCTATATAACCTATACAGGATCTGGGCGTTTGGATAACATAAACTGTGGGATTGGTGGCGGACTGATTCCGTGCACCCCCACCGGATACGTTAGCCTGTCTGTATCAGCTAGCTCACAGTGCCACTATAATCTCCTCTTACCAAGGAGAGAATAGATTCTGGCAACCTCAGAACATGACAACCCTGATCCCTCAGAATCGTGGAAACAATATACTACCTTTAGCTCAGTCACTCGTGCTTACTTAGGGGCATATCAGCAAGGGACGGCGATAATTATCACAAAGCGCGCTTAGCGCTAGGATAATTATCGCCGTCTATCTCTGGAATTTATCGCCCTGGTAGCGCGTTATTAACAACGCGTTACTCCAGGGCGATAAGAATTCCAGAGATAGCGAGGTTATCGCCGCTTTGCAGGGAACATCGCTAGTTTTCCAGCGATGTTCCCTGCAAAACGGGATAACCTTGCTGATACGACCCTGTGGTCGTATCAGCAGAATCCATCTCCCATGAAAAGTATGTTTAAGTCAGGAATTTAACAGACGTTAAATTCCTGAGTTAAGGCTGAGGTAGCGCGATTATTTTTATCGCTGCACCTCCTTGTTAATATCGCGAAGCTGCCTTCGCGGATATTAGCATGTGTTGTTTTCACAGCCACGCCTTCTTTGCATCTCATTAGCGATGCAAGGCGAGGTTGGTGAAAAATCGGGCTCTACATCAAGGAAACACGCGCTAGCGTGTCCTTGATGATATTGCGATATAATTATCGCCGCTTTCGCCCGAAAACGGACGCTAAAGCGGCGATAATTATATCGCCAGCCCTTGATAATATGCCCCTTAGTTTGTCTCAGAGAGTTACACAGAATAAACAGGCTGGGCATTTTCAATAAGTATTTATTGAACAGTTGTTATTCTAGTGTAGAATAGATGAGCTGCAACAACCATTAGACAGTAGCAGAGATATATGATTAGAAGTACTACGAAAGTAAAGGGATGGTAAAGTTCTACCATCTTGCAGAAATCATGAATATATACAAGTACATAAAACACATGATAAAAAGTGCGTACTCCTACAATGCCTTCCTAACTAGATGTACCTAAATGTACCTAGCATCTGTGTAGGTGTTATGCCAAGAATCCCTCTAGGATCTAGTCAACCCCATTACCTGAGAATGAGAGAATATGGGATCCCGTCCTGGTCTCGAGTTGGACACCCCGCGAGGGATGTTAGACCACTGCGAGCTGGTGTGTCTGCATGCAGGAACCTCAGCGTCTCTGGTCAGTGTGTCAGCCGTGAAGTCTCGGTCTCCTCTGTCTTTCTAAGCAACATGTGATGTATATATACCCATAGGTCTCCCCAGGGGTCCTACCTTGCTGTGTTACTGTGTCGGCCTAAAGGATGATGTCAGGCCTGAACTTTATACAGAGATACTATACAGGAGATGTTAGTCCTGCTGTGCTTCCAAGAAGCCTCATGCATAATGTATGAGATTCAAACTAGGGGGAAACCCGCGTTGTGAATGCAGTGTCGTATCTAGGTAAAAGGTCAGTCCCTAAGACCCGTTATGTATGTAATGTAGGGAAGAATATAGGTGAAAGGTTGCAATGTTACCTGCGCCTATATAGGGTACCTATATGGAATACAACAATACTTCAAGTACACACCTCTCCATCCATGCATTCAGATCAACCCATAATAAGCAGTTGTGTGCTATTAAAATGCCAGTCAACACAACAAAATATGTTCCCCAGCCTGATGAAGCATGCAGTGCTTTGTAAATGATGGACTCCCTTCCTATATATCTTACACTGCATTGCCAAGAACAGAAAACAACATATATTAAAGAAATTGACCCATTTATTGTGTTGGAATTTCTGCATCTGCGTTCTCAGGGGCATATTCACAAGGACTTATCTCCGAGTTATCGCCAACTTAACGCAACAAAAGTGGTGATAGATTTAACACCCCATTCACAAGCGGTTGCAAACTGCAGACAACGCAAGTATTCCCGCGATAACTGCCTCAACATTTACCTCCACGGGTGACACCACCAACTAACCCTAATGAGATGCAGAGTAGGCGTTCCCGTGCAAAAACACACCAAAACACCACTACACCACTTTCACAACAAACTGCCAGATCTGCGATGTGAACCAAAAACAGGCGATAAGCTGCGGTAGCAGCAGGGAATTAACACCTGCCTTCTGCTGGTGTTAAGCAGGACGACTACCTGCAGTATGAAAGGGAGCCCAGGCCAGAGCCACATCTGAAGACCCACAGATGCCATGGAGACAATGATCATGCAGCACGGAGACCCAAGAGGGCTACAACCCCCACCGCCACCACTCCCAGGCCCCCCCCCCGGCTCTCCCCCCGGACAAACACATACCGTGCACGACAGAAGAGCCACAAAAAGCGCATGACGTCGCACAATGACAAACAGAAACACACATGTGTGGTCAGAAGAACGAGAAACAGTCACTCATCATTGAAGTAACAACCAAAAGTTTATTGAATACAACACAAAACACCAATGCGGAAGACTCCTGTCAGGTCCGCCCGGGACAATCCTAATGTCACAGCCTGGAAAATAAAGCACAAAATCAGAACGTGTGTCATGCGCACATCAAAGGAGCGAGACACAGAGAAACAGAGAAGGAAAGAAAGGCAGAGAGAGAAAGAGAGGGAAGGAAAGGGAGGGAGAGGGAGAGGGAGAGAGGGAAAGGAAGGGAGAGGGGGAGAGAGAGAGGGAAAGGAAGGGAGAGGGAGAGAGAGAGAGGGAAAGAAAGGGAGAGGGAGAGAGAGAGAGAGAGGGAAAGGAAGGGAGAGGGAGAGAGGGAGAGGGAAAGGAAGGGAGAGGGAGAGAGAGAAGGAGGGACACTGCCGCCCCGCGCACCCAGGCACCACTGCTCACCTGCTGCCACCGGTGTGTCTCCAACCACGTGCCAGGAAAAACTGCAAGCCACCAGGTTTGCAATCTGTAATTGAGGCCAGAGTCAATCATGGCAGAGTCCATCACACTGCACACGGCAACAACGCCTGTCCGTCGTGCGCACACATGCAGCCGCACCCTACCCCCTCCCTCCGGCCAGCGCTGGCTGTCCGCACTTGCGCAACCAGGCCCCACTGCTCACCTGCCGCCAACGGTGTGTCCACCAGTGGGCACCCCACGTGCCCGTGCAAGCTCCAGGCCCAGGTATCTCCACCATGGCATGCTCCACATCATGCGGACCCGCACCGTGTCCAAGCAGGTCCCACACATGATGCTGAGTCCTGAGGCATCAATGGCAGAGACCACATCAGTGCACACGTCATCATTGCAGGCTGCACATCCGCTCAGCAATTTCGGTGCCACTAACCCTGTGCAACCCCAGTCAGCGCCACGTGGTGGTAGGCCCGTGACGGCCGCAAGGCTCCGGGTGCCACTAACCCTGTGCAACCCCAGTCAGCGCCACGTGGTGGTAGGCCCGTGATGGCCACATGGCTCCGGGTGCCACTAACCCTGTGTGCAACAACTCATGGGCCCTTTATGATTGAGTATCGTGGAATGTCCATCATCCAGTCACCACCGGCAGAGGGGAATGTGACGTTGTCGGCCCCTTATATTGGCGGGGTCACATGACCCGTGACGCCTGTGCCAGATGGGTGTGGTGTGCGTGCAAACCTGCCCTCAGGGAGTGGCCGTGACATGCTGACAACTAGACCAGCGACCTGCAGACCACTAGCGTGTAAACCTGCGACATGTAGCTATGTGGCCCCCACCTCGGAGCGTAAACGGAGTGGTCTGGCCTGGCGTACGCCGGACCAGCGCAGGGCTTGCAACAATGACTCGGGGGCTCTGGGCGTGGCTCAGTCCATGTACGGACAAGGAAGTGACTAATGCGTGTGTCCCTGTTGTAGTGTCTACGGCACCCGGAACGCAAACGGCAATGTAGCACACTGTGACTGGAATCCCACTAGATGAGCATCATTGACGTTAGGGGGAATCACTGACCCTACATTCATCCACACATTCATACATGAATGATGAAAGACATGACACAGCAGTGCGTTTCTGAATGTTTAATGCACATCCAGTGGAGTTTTGCAGCTGGAGCAGTACAGGGCCATGCCAACCCCACTTCACAATATGGGTCCGTGGAGGGCCAGTCAGAGTCCATCGGGGAATGACAAGTGCAGCGGAAGAGGAAGGGTACAGTCCGCAGTGTGGTCGCCGTGTCATTGGTCACCAAACAGGATATGGCAGTCCATGTCGCGGTCCAAGGTGAGTGCAGCAGAGTGTATTGGGGGTCAGTGGAAGGTCATGGGGCGATGTGCGGCACCAAGCAGCAACAGGCCAGGTGGCAGACATGAATACTAGTGCCTCCTTCTGAACTCAAGCCCATCCACGTCCTCGTCCTCGGATGTGTGCTCTGCCCCACCTGTGGGTGGTGCAGTTCCGGCTACAGCACTGTGTGCCACTGACACATCAGGGGCCGGAGGTGGATTGTCGGCCGCACTGTGTGGCAGTGACACATCAGGTGCCGGAGTGGAAATGCCTGCCGCACTGTGAGGCACCGACACACCAGGGGGCGGAGATGTGGATGGTGTAGGGGCAGCAGCATTCATCTGCGCCACGCCTTGTGGCAGCAATGCCATGATGAGGACATGCAGGGCATGGTAGATCCCAGCTACATTTCGCTGATGTGCAGCTGTGGCTGCCATCCTTTCCGCCTCCATCCACACCATGTCCTCCATGAGCCTCCGCATGTGTGCCATCTCACGGCTGAGATCGCTGGAGCCACTCTGTGCGGACAGGTGTTCTTGTCTCCGAGTCATGACTCCAGCGATGTCAGCCAGGGCTCGTTGGAGACCATGGAGAGGCATGTGGGTGTCCGTTAGGGACTGGAGGTGGTCCCTGATGGGACTCAGACACCCATGGATGGCGTCAAGTTTGGTAGCCATGAGGTCGAACCCCACCCGCACCTGCTCAGCCATCTCCCTCTAGACCTCCAACACACGGCGTTGGAAGGCTATGTGTTGTTCGGGGGGTCTTGGTAGACAGCCGGGGTTGTGGGTGCCTCCTGCTGGGTGGTTTGTGGAGTGGGTGAGGTCTCCTCGATGCAGCTGGGCTGCCCTGGTCCTGGAGGTGATTGGTGGATGAGTTCAATGATGTCTTGGAGGGCTTGGGTGTCGATGCTGGTGGTGTCCTCCTCGTCATCAGTGAAGAGTGGCTGGGACTGCTCTGCAGGAGGTGTTGACGGTGCCCCTGCAATGTGAAGGGGAGATGCTGTGTTACAATGTGTCCGCATGTAGGTGGCCGCATGGTACATGTTCACATTCAGACAGCATGGCAAAGTACATTGTGACAGTGTGTAGATCAGGGCCATGATCCTGAGTCATTGTGGGTGTGCACTGTGCTCTGCTTGGTTGTGCATGTGTGCCATTGTGCCCATCTACCCCCGTCCCCCCAGTACCTGGTGGTTACTCACCCTGTTGCTGTTGTGTTGTGTCATGTCGAGCAGTGTCCGGTGCCCCGACTCCTGCCACGGTCTCCACACTGATGACTGTCAACACCATCTCCTCCATGTCATCCAGCTCCAGCTGTGGCGCTGGGCTCCCACCTCCAGTCTGCATTGCTGCCTTCTGGTTGCCTGCGAGTTTCTCCTTGGTCTTGCGCTTGATGTCAATCCATCACCTCTTGACCTCATCCATTGACCTCTTGTGCTCTCCGACAGCATTCACCTTGTCCACGATGGACCGCCATAATCCATTTTTGGTGCCCAATGACACATTGGAGGTGACGAACAGTTGTTGATGGTGTTCTATCACCTCCGTGACCAGGATCCTATTCTCCTGCGGACTAAACATCGTCTTCCTCTTCTTCTTGTCCTTGCCCTTCCCTGTCACCGAGGTCCCTAGCTGGTCGTCCGGGGTGCTTGTGGGGTTGCGCTCATCCTCTGCGCCTGCTCCGGCTGCCTCCATGGTGCTTCGGTGTTGGTCATTTTGTGTTTGTGTGTTTTTTCTCCTTTTGTAGTGATTTTCCTGCCTGCCGTGTGTGTATGGCAGGCCTGGCGCTGCTTATCGCTGATTTCCTCATCGCGAATGGGCTCATCGCACGTTTTTTGGTGTTGGGGTTTGTGTTTTTGACTCTGTTGCGGTGGTTGTTTCGCGGACGTTGGCCGCGTTTTCGGAGGACTATCGCATGGTACCGCCGTGTTGTGAATTCCAGGTTAACACAGGGTTATTTTCCTGCGATCGACTGCGATGTGTAAAGTTGTGTTATTTTTTGGTGATGTTTAGCGCACGTTTTTGTGAATATCCCCCTCAGTCTTTCATGACCTGCCTTGAGGAATGTTACCATTCAGTCTTCTCACACTTATGCTTCCTCAAATGACATGCAACATGTATGGGTGTGCTTTTTGTAGGAAGAGGAAAGTTTGAAACTGTACTCACATGCGGAAAAAGTGTTGCCGTTATGTAGGGTGTGGCTGCAGGATTTGGAACTCTGTTTAGTTGGCACTTAAGGAAGTCT